>BGPR01000100.1:0-15266 GCA_013235015.1 Araneus ventricosus
ATACAGATGGTCTGTGAGTTAAAATACCGATTACTTTGGTAGAAGAGTTTTTTAACAAAACTATTATCTGAAACTTAAAAAATTTGAAAATACTCGTTTTTTAACGAAACGCAAGTTGCCTGGCATTGAATTAAAACCTTATAAATCTTAAATGCGAATTAAGTTCAAAATTCTTCAAAATTACCTTTTTTATTCATCTTGTGAAACATACACTCTTCTACCTATAATTTTTTTTTCTAATTAAATGCTTGGCAACAAAACTAAGATTTTTTCTATCATTTTCTTATTAGTAATATTAAACTGTGATAAAAAATAACAAAATGATTAAATTTTAAGATATAACTGAGATATCTTTTCATTAATGAAAAGAAGTTTTCATTAATGAATTAAGTTTTGCTTACTCTATAATATCTTCTTGTAACACAAGAAAATTGGTAGAAAGTAATTAATCGAAGGAATGGAATTTTTAAAAGAAAGGTACCTAAAAGCTATATAAATTATGTATTTCATGAATCATATTAGATTAAAACTTTTCTTAAAATTGTACGTGAAACATTGGAATTAAATATATATATGAATCGGTCATATTTTCGTTATTTTATCATTAGATTAGCGTCCATATCTCGCAGTAGACTAGTCCATTATTCTTAACTCTCCAAGCGCCAAAATATTTTGATCTTTCATCTATCAGGTTAGAAAACTTAGCTTTTAAAGTAAATGAATCGATCTTTTTTGTGTTTAATTATATTTTTGAAATCTTAAGAATACTTTATCCATGATTGTTTAAGAAAATATACATATCAATCCGAGCTATCTGCTTTTGAACTGAACATGAAAAACAGAAAAAGACGATTGCGTATCATTCTTATTGGTACAAAAGAAACTTAATGCTCTAAAAAATGTCATCGAAATCTACTTTTGTTACATTCTGATACATAAAGCTATAAAATTATCAATTGCTCTTTCATAAACCTTCTTGTCTCATGCATTTCATTGACTATATCATCAATCATATTGTCATTTGTAAATGTGCAGAAACATGATTTATTACTTACTTGACAGCAATCAGTCAGTCCGCCTTGTTGCTGATAATAGAGTCTTCAGAATTTTATAGCATCTTGAAGAAATATCTAGTACATCTCTCAAACACCATACGTTGACCGTTTTTTAATATGGACTACTGTATGGTGTTTGAGGGATGTCACTACAAAGAATCTGTATCAATCATAAACACTGTGTCGTGCTTTCAACTTAAAGTTTCAGGCAAGGCCATTTAATAGAGCACATGTTTAAAGAATTTGAAACCAAAACAAAGATAATCAAAAATTGTATTTAAAGATGAGTAATAAATACACGAATTTATTCTAAAAACATTATTTAAAATTTTGTTGTTTAAAATTCTTTTGAGATAAAACATCTGCTAAGTTAAGTGAAATTATAATATATCGGATGTCGCATGTTTCGGACTATTTATATTTATCCTTGAGGAGTGTTATCTTCCATATTAGGGATAACAGAAATTCTGAAAAAAATTGTGACATGACTATGGCAAGAAAGAAAGATAAGAAATCATTAGCCAAAACAGTCGTTGAAAATTTGCTGTTGGTTGTTGAAACTCCAGTAAATCATAAATTTTATATGGATAACTATTTTAAGTTTTTAATCTTTTTGGTTCCTCAGAGGTAAGCGTTTCTTTACTACGGGAACAGTTATTGAGAATAGAATGAAAAAATTCACTTGAATGAAATTGAAGCTGTTCGGTGGATTGACAATAGAGTTGTATCACTGATCATAAATTTTGAAGACAAAATAGACTTTACAAATGTAGAAAGAAGTCAAAGCAGAAAGTAGACATACCATTCGTATAATAAATACAAAAATAGTGTAGATCTGTTTGAAAATCTCATGGGAACGTATTTTTCGTCCATACAAAGGAAAAAGTGGCATTGAACATTATTCAAAATGCATTTGAGACATCAATGGTTGCAGCTTGGAAACTTTTAAAACATTTTCTCGAAAAAAAGCTGTATAACTCCTCGAATTATTTAGACATATTATAATAGTTAACCTAGGAAATGTGTGTACCTCGAAATGTTGCAGAAAGGAGTTTGGGCATTTAACAAAAAAATACGGATTACTTAAAATTGCAAAGTAAACATTTTCTAGTAAAAAGTCCAAATGGAAAACTACGCCGATGTCAGTTTAAAAACTATACAAAGAGCACTTAACTATCTGCCAAAAATGTAATTTGGAATTTTGCTTTGAATGCTTCAAGATGATTGACTGCAAAGCATGTAGTAGTGGATTGTACCATCGTCCTATATATAGGGCAACTTGTGAAAAGACAAAAGATAAAGGTTTCTTAAGTTTTTTTTTAATTTTATACTTTTGCTTGATGTCTCAATAGTCTGTGATAGAATGTTTTTGGAAAAATATAATTTTCTTATAATGTGGTAAAATATGGGTTTTAACACTAGATATAAAGGAGAAATAATGAATTTTAAGGATAGAATATTTGTTTTTAGGTGAATTATCTGAGGCCTGCGTATATTACAAACTTCAGTTATAAATTCCCGAAAGTTTAAATAAAAATTGAAGGAAAAATGTTTAACAAATAAATACCTGCTCATTAATTACCTTCTTGGTTCCTTTTCCTTCACCCTTCAGCCTATTACTGAAGTAAGACTTTTTTGCTATTGTAAAAACCAGTCTTGAAAACAACATTTAAATTTCACAAATTCAGTTTAGTGTATTTATTTTTAGAGACCGTACAGAACTAGCTGATATTTTCACAGAGTATGACCATAGAAATGACATCCCTGAAGTGCTCTTCTTTACCAATTTATGAAATACAATATGTACTGTATTTTATTTCCTCTTCCCCCCGATCTTTGTCTTCGATATATTATATATACAAGTTTAAAATATATAGATATTATTTTAAACTAGTTTATTTAATTAATTACAATAGTATGATAATTTTGAGATTTGATTGATGAGAACTAAGCGTCGGGTTTGATAGGATACTTATAAATATTGAATTTCTCTAAGCAATATGAACGAATCAGTATAAAATATTTAGAACAATACTATTGAAGATTTATGAAATAAAATTACCAAAGCATGCTGATTACTTTTCCAATGTGATTGGGGGATATAAACAAATTTCCTCTTAAAGATTTAGGCTCGCTTTAGCAAATTGATTTTGAGAAAAGGGACGCTTCATTATTTATACTTCTAGCAACTTTTTATTTCTCTTCCGGTATATGAACCTTAAAATGTTTCACTGTAATGATTACATTAATGTTTTAGACACTGTGTCAAACAACACCTAAAATATTTCATTATTTATCACTTTTGAACTTTCTGATACCTAAATTTACGCATTCTTTCATAAAACAACGTTTGTACAATTTTATCCCTATTAATTCAGAATCTATGGCAAAATATTTTTAATGCTTGATTTTTTATTAGGTTGGAATGATTGTGATTGGAACATGATAGATATCCAATGTTCTTTATTATTTTATAACACTTTCTGACTCAAAATATATATTTCTCATAAAAATACTGACTTCATAACGTAATGAGTTATATTCAGATATTTAACCAAATTAAAGTTTAATATTTGATTATTAAAAGCTAGTTCACATTTTCCAAATCTGTACGTGCTACCTTATGTTTAGCTCTGATCGCATATTTTCTCGATGAAAAGATTGTCATGAAATCTCTGTCCTTTGTTTGAATGGAATATTCAAATATGCTTTATTACTTTAAAAAACGAAGGTTTCAACAGAACTCTATTACTCTGTTATATTCTTTTTTTTCTTTTCTCGTTTTCTCATCAATATTTTCAAGGGATTGGAAGTTGCTTTTTAAAGGATTTTAAAGAAACTGAAATGCTTGTTTAAATTTCACCCTGACGCAATCAATTGTTTTGAACTAAGCTCGATTTTGGACATTCAGAGAAAATTGGCTAGTAAAAGCCTTCGTTATAAGCTTGTAAATCCAAATATATTGCTAGAAAATGTCTTGTATTCTAAGAATAGCAATTGTGAAAAGTGCCATCAACAGGCAAACTAAAGGTTTTTTCAGAACTTTTAGCACAAAGGTTTCGAATTATAGAGATAAATTTTTAGACAACTCAAAGTTGCCCATAGACAAATATAAGAGGGATATCGTGATTCATCATTTTCTTTCCCTAGCATTACCAGGTCAATACATTTTTTCTCCAAATTTGAAGATAAACAAGAAAAGAATAATGATAATTTATTTTACGGTAAATGAATGGTCACTCTTATCCACATTTAAAATTTTAAATAGGCATCAAGAACAATTTAAAGAAATACTTTAAGTAACGATAATTAAACATTTTCCTTTAACTTGACTTAATAAATATTTGCAAAGGTGGAAATTTTTGATTGATTTTTTTCTCATTTCTATTAATATTTTCGGAAAATAATTGTCAATTATTAATATAATTGACATTAATATATTGATTAATATAACTAAAATTTAATTCCATACTCGTGGCTCTACTTCGTGGTGAATTTGAAAAAAAGTGTGTTCACGATTCCGTAATAGTCATAATAAAAAATTTTAAGTTAAAGACATAAAAATGTAGGAAATAAATAGAAAAGTTAAATTTTAATTTTTAGCACAATTATGAAAGTGTGCTTTCAGAAACTGTTTTTATAAAATTTACTTTATTAAGTAATTTTTTTAATGTTTTGTTGAATTTAGAAAAAGAAATCAACACCGAAATTTTTGCTACGTGATTCTTGTTCTGCGCTACCTTAACCCGTGAAAAGGTAAGTAACAAATGTTAGAATGGGACCACAGCATAAAAATAAAACTTTTTACTTATTACATTAATATTTTTGAGAATAGATGTCCCTGTGTTTTAGATTTGATTGCTTTTGCAATTATTAAAAAGGGGTGGTGATTTTTAGTGTATTTAAAATGTATTAAAATTATTACTTTTAAACTTTAAATTTTGTTCTTATTATAAAGTGTAAGGGATTTCTTCAACCATATTGATATAGGCGCCATATTGATATACGCCATATTGATACGAAAGCGAAATCGTTGATAGCAGCGTTAACTTGTTTTTCGATATAACGAATGTTTACCTTCTGTTATAGATAATTCCCAAAAACAGAGGTTGATTCAAAATTTCTAATACTGTCTTTGAATGTAGTATAAAGACTTACCTAAATCATAGTAAATAATAATAATTTCCAATTTTAATCAAAAATAGGGAAATCATACTATCAGCTATCATCTCCTATTTGATTTCTGCCAGAATTTTCTGATATTATTGATTTTTTGAACTATATGTTTTAGTAGAATTTGGTTCTAGTGGATGCAACTGCCGTATTTGTGTGTCAAGAAATGGTGCTAGAAGTATCACAGAGATGACAAGCTCATCTGTGAATCTGAAATTGTTCCCATTTGCTCTGCAGTACAGAAAGTAGAAGAAAGGTGAATCTAAAAAAAGAAAATATTGCAATATTAGCATAAACTTTTCATAATCTGCAGGTTACTTAATAACTGCACCAGGTTTAGCTTATTTCCTTTTATATTACTATCATTTACTGATCAAAAAATTAATCCAACATTAGTGTGCGGCATCTTTATATAAAATACAGATGGTCTGTGAGTTAAAATACCGATTACTTTGGTAGAAGACTTTTTTAACAAAACTATTATCTGAAACTTAAAAACATTTGAAAATACTCGTTTTTTAAAGAAACGCAAGTTGCCTGACATTGAATTAAAACCTTATAAATCTTAAATGCGAATTAAGCTCAAAATTCTTCAAAATTACATTTTTTATTCATCTTGTGAAACATACACTCTTTCACCTACAATTTTTTTCTAATTAAATGCTTGGTAACAAAACTAAGATTTTTTTCTATTATTTTCTTATTAGTGATATTGAACTGTGATAGAAAAAATAACAAAATGATTAAATTTTAAGATAGATCTAAGATATCTTTTCATTAAGTTTTGCGTACTCTATAATATCTTTTTGTAACAGAAGAAAATTGGTATAACGTAATTAATCGTAGGAATGGAATTTTTGAAAGAAAGATACCTAAAAGTTATATAAATTATGTATTTCAAGCTCATCTTAGATTAAAATTTTCTTAAAACTATAAGTGAAACATTGGAATTAAATATATATATGAACTGGTTATATTTTCCTTATTTTATCATTAACTTAGCGTTCATGTCTCGAATTAGACTAGTCTATTGTTGTTAAATCTCCAAGCGCCAAATTATTTTGATCTTTCAGATGTCAGGTTAGAAAGCTTAGCTTTTAAAGTAAATGAATCGAACTCTTTTGTGTTTAATTATATTTCTGAAATCTTAAGAATACTTCATCCATGATTGTTTAAGAAAATATACATATAAATCCGAGCTATCTGCTTTTGAACTGAACATGAGAAACGGACGTTTGCGGATCATTCTTATAGGTATACTTAGTACAAAAGAAACTTAATGCTCTAAAAAATTTCATCGAAATTTAATTTTGTTATATTCTGATACATAAAGCTGTAAAATTATCAGTTGCTCTTTCATAAACCTTCTTATCTCATGCATTTCATTGACTACATCATCAATCATATTGTCATTTGTAAATGTGCAGAAACATGATTTATTACTTACTTGACAGCAATCAGTCAGTCTGCCTAGTTGCTGATAATAGAGTCTTCAGAATTTTATAGCATCTTGTCGAAAAATCTAGTACATCTCTCAAACACCATGCGTTGACCTTTTTTCAATATGGACCACTGTATGGTGTTTGAGGGATGTCACTACAAAGAATCTGTATCAATCATAAACACTGTGTGGAGCTTCCAATTTAAAGTTTCAGGCAAGGTCATTTAATAGAGCACATGTTTACAGAATATGTAACCAAAATAAAGATAATCAGAAATTATATGTAAGGATGAGTAATAAATGAACGAATTTATTCTAAAAACATTATTTTAAATTTTTTTGCTGCAAATTCTTTTGAGATAATACATCTGCTAAGTTAAGTGAAATTATAATATATAGGATGTCGCATGTTTCGGACTATTTATATTTATTCTTGAGGAGTGTCATCCTCCGTTCTTGCACAACATACACAAGCAGTGTATCAATTTACATCTCAAATTTATAGAAGATACGGACATCGAGACACACAAGAATGTTGCATTCTAGTAAAATGTAACCATATTTGTAGAATTTAATTTTTTAATTTTAAATATTTTCAAATTATAAAAAAGCAATCTTATAACTTTACGCTTCCAATGCATACAAATAATTAATACAAATACTATATGCCCAAAAATATCCGGACACTTTCAGATTTTCACATTTTTTAGAGTTTCTCCGGAAAAATTTAACTGACTGCCTTTAAATTTCAACCATGTGAAGAATAGAATGTAACTCACATTTTACATTGAAGATTCGGTCCTGAGGGCAATTAGAGGACCGTCTACAAACTGATGAAGATAAAAATGTTTTTGGCCCACCCCGCTTCACAGAACAAGATGAAAATTTCAGAAATGGTAATGTTTAACGTGCATAATATTTACAGGAATTTTCGTAAACTCGGCACAAATATTTGGAAAGATATAAAGGTTTTCTTAAAAAATCCCAAATAAATTTTTCCTCCTGTTTTTTGCTTACAACATGCAGAGTTTTCCGTTATATTATACTAAACTTACAGAACAAATGACAATATGTTAGTGAAGCATTTTGTAAAAATTTGGAAAAAGGCTTTGAATATTACAGGAAATATGAGCATTTTTATTAAATAATGTTTTACTACGCATGCGCGAAATATAGCGTAATTTTTCTTTCTCAACTTTAAAGCCAGGTATATAGGGCAACTTATATAAAAAAATGCTGTTCAATAATCATTAGTATTCAGAACAATATAGGCATTACAAAGAGCAGAATTTTATCCCCTGTAGAAGAAAAGCTAAAAGATGAGGGGTTGTACACAAGTTGATATTTTTTTAAACTTATATATTTAAATAGTTATATTGAATTTTATAGTGGTTAGAATTTTCTGAATACCCATAAACACTTCTAATAATCGTAACGAATAAAAAAATATATATTTGTGGAATCATTCAAATATTTTAAGGAAAGAAATTAATTAGATAAAAAAATCGTTTCGCCATAAAAGAAATACATTAAAAAATATCGTTTCGCCGTAGAATTGTAACAGTATGTAACTTGTTAATAATCATGTAAATATAATTAAAGTAATATTTTTTGTTATTTATAGTGCCTAATTAGCTGGAATTTAATTTATGCACCTAATTGATAAGTGTTCATGGGTATTCAGCAAATTCTATCTACTATACAATTCAATATAACTAACTATGCAAAGATATAAATTTAAAAAAATATCAATTTGTGTACAAACCCTCATCTTTTAGCTTGTCTTCGACAGGAGCTGAAATTCTGCTCGCTGTAATGCCGATATCTTTCTGAATACTAATGATATTTAACTGAATTTTTTTTATATAAGTCGCCCTATATATCTGGCTTTAATGTTGTGAAAGAAAAATTACGCTATGTTTCGCGCATGCGCAGTACAATATTATTTACTAAAATGCTCATATCTTCTGTAATATTCAAACCTTTTTCCAAATTTTACAAAATGCTCCTCTAATATATTGTCATTTTTTCTGTAAGTTTCTTATAATATAACAGAAAACTCTGCATGTTATAGGCCAAAAAACAGAAAGGAAAATTCGTGATTTTTTAAGAAAACCTTTATATCTTCCGAAATATTTGTGCTGAGTTTTTGAAAATTCCTGTAAATAATATGCACATTAAACATAACCATTTCTGAAAGTTCCATCTTGTTATCAGTATTCTGTGAAACGGGGTGGGCCAAAAACGTTTTTATCTTCATCAGTTTGTAGACGATCTCCAAATTGCCCTCAGGACCGAATCTCCAGTGTAAAATGTGAGTTACAGTCTATTCTTTACATGGTCGAAATTTAAAGGCAGTCAGTTAAATCTTTTCGGAGAAATTCTAAAAAATGTGAAAATCTGAAAGTGATCGGATACTTTTGGGCATATAATGTATAATAAAATGAAGACTTTCTAATGTGTGCCAATTGCTAATGTGGAATTGTAAAATACGTTTTATTCAGCATTAATTATTATTTCATACAATACATGACTTAATTTGCTCGATGAACTTTCCATTTTGAAACAACATGATTATGGCTGATAACATAGACGTTAAAAAAGCCACCCCATTTTCCAAAATTTCTTACTATCCAATCACGATACCGTTTGACTCAATGAGACGTAAACTAGGCCAGTAAACATGCTGAATTTGGACGAAGTAAAGTTTCGACAACATACTGTCATGTTTGGAAGGCGACGTAGTTCAGACTCTGTCATCTGGTCCAGTTTCGCAAAAAATCTATATCAAGATCAGTTTTTTTAAAAGATACTTTCCTTTTATTTTTTGCATCTTAGACCAGGGTCTAATAGTATTATAATTGAAATAAATGAATGAAACTAAATAAAAAGTTTTAGTTATCTTACAAAATATATAATATCAAATTTTTGATATTAGTAATAGATAACGAAATCTCTATTTAAATAAATTTCCCAATAAAATTTCTAAGTTACAACAGGATTCCATAAAAAAATGTATTAGGCACTCACTTATGGAAGCTAAGATTTTAGACGGAGAGAACAATGGTGAAAGCAGACGAAATTTTTTTTGTGGCACTTACCTAATGGTCATCAGTTTGCCATTGTAGAAAATGGATATCTGCATTGACAAATGGATTGTTTAAGATCTATTGCATAACCAACTGAGAAAACTGGGAACAACAGCGAAGAAAACAGAAAAAAATCTCGCGAGCTACTCATTTAACACCATCAGTTTTCAGAAGTAGAAACAGCAACCCAGCTATCGCCTCTACTTTTCAATCTTTCCAAATCAGCTAGTGAATGTGGGATTTATTTGCGTTAGATAATTCTTTAGAATATGCTGCCTCGCTGGCACCAGAGGAAGAACAACTAATTCCTTATTTCTGAAATCAGGAAGTTGTTATGTACATTAACAAAATAAATAATGTATAGAACATTGGTAACTTATCAATAGAAACCTAAGATAAGAATGACAAGAAGGGAGAGCCAGCCTCTATGGTACCTCTGTTGATTCTTCATGGAATGCATTGAAAAACATTCTGGAAAAAGGTCAAAAGTCAAAATGAGATAAGACTACCTGGAGCCCCTTGGCGATAAGGCTTGAGGTCCCTTGAGAATATACTACGAGGGAATGATGAAGGCAAAATTTGGAAAATAAATGGGCTGCAGATTTGTGTTTGTAAATGATAAGACACACCGAGGCAAACTAAAACTACTTCATGCAAGTATAAAATCAACACAGAGAAATTGGATGTTTCCTGTCTTTATTTTTGTATTGACCCATAATAAAATCGATGACGCATACTTAGCAAATAACTTTAATAATACTGAAAATGACATAGTAATTAGTGGAGTAGCAAGGGTAAGTGGCTTCCGGGTCAGAATATGATTTCTTCGCCCCCCGTGTCATTATTAGTGACTTAGCTTGTGTAAACAGCTCCCGGGACATGGTATTTTTTTCACTGCCTCATTTAATTTGACTTTTGGTTGCGCATTTGCGAAAGGTATTTATTTTAATTTAATTTTTTTTATATATTTAGTTGCTCTGTCTTTAGGTATGTAGGTATTTGATGTTAAAGATGATGGTATTTGATGTTTGATGGCGCAAGAGCTATATTTGGCTATGCTGCGCCAAAGATATGGAGGATCTCTGTGTCTTTAGATATCCCATAACTTGATTAAAAGAAATATATAAATTTCATTGATGATTTTATACCTTTAGCACTAATTTTCAAATAGTTTTAAAACTAGATTTATCATTACAATTTAGTAATTAATTGAATAGGAATTGATTTAAATAAAACCCTACTTCAAGCTTTGCCATATATTATTTCCTGTTAGAAATTCATGATAATTTTCAAGCATTTTTTATTGTTTATTTCTTTAGATCTCTAGGAAACAAGTGCTGGGTATATCTAAATACACGCCATATATTTTTGGCATTCATATATTTTTGGCACGTTGCTTTTTTAAAATATGAAAATTATGTGCTATTTTTTAGATTATTGTGTGTGAAAAAGTTATATTCTCGTTTTAAAATAATAACGAACATCTTAACTATTATTGTTTCTTAGCCGCATTCTGAATACTCCTTTTGATGAAATATTTTACATTAATTGAATTTTATTTTTAAAATGTAATGTTTGATACCCTGTTATATTAAATCGATTTATTTATGATATTATAAGAGCTTAATAATCACGAAATATATAATATTTATAGTGGGATAATTATAGTAAAAATAATAATGGTTCAAAAACTATTATTACAAAATTTGGAAGATGAGTACGGTAAAATATAAAATAAAGTTACAATGAAATACACATTTTATTCCAAATAATCTAGTATCGAGTATAGCAAAATCCGTTAGTAAAACTGAAAAATGTAGTCGTGTCTTGTAACTATTGTGTGTATCAAAGTTATAAACAAAAGTTAAACGTGTTTTTTGCCTTCACTGTTCATAATTTATTCCAAACTTATGATTTAACGTAATATGTGAGGCATCAATACTTTTTTACTTTTCGAAAACTTGATATTATGAAATACAAACAAATAAATAAGGAGAATGGCTAATAATTCGAATTTAGAAATATTGAAAGGCTTCATTTCATTTATTATCAAAAATAATTTATACAATAGAACTGGAATAAAAATAATATAAAAGAGTAATTGATCAAAAATATAAAAAAATGCGTTTACTTTTCAATCATGTATATGGGTAAACATTTGACGCTGTTGTAAGAAAATATGATTATTTATGAAGAACTGGAAATTAAGCAATGAATTCTTCAGACGAATATTAACCATGCATCTCATATGCAGGCAGAGGTTTAAAATATTTCAATGACTTCATAGAATTGCATGATTACCAAAAATATTACACAATTTTAAATGCTGCAAATTTTATCTGCAGGTGCACGATTCTTTGCAGACTGACAGAATGTTTCACAATAAACATCCAGAACGTTTAAGGTGAATGTAATAACTTATAATAAGCTTTAAATAATTTTGGAAGATATTTTCACTGAGCAACAGCTTACTCATAATGCACAAAATCAGAATTAAATATACTTCGCGTTCTTATAAGATGGATCCACTTTGAGATAATGTTGAGTAACATCTTCAAGTCCCATGGCCTCTCAAGGAATTTTGGAATGTGCTTTTCGGTACTGTTCCAAATTTTCACCTTTTAATAAACTGTTTCTAACTTTAATAAGTGAAGAATTTGGATAGAATATAAATAGCAGTCAATGACTAAAATAAATTCCGTAACAAACGGAAAAACCTTAGTGACTATAAAAGAACGTTGTTCTTGTTAAAAGTTTTCATTACTTGAAGAAATGTATTGAAAAATCGATTTAGTCTTAGCTTATATGATGAACTATTATCTTAACCGCCAAACCTTCTATTGTTGTTTTGTTTATGCATGGGTGCGTAGCAAATTAAGCAATTTAAAACCATTTGAACAATTTCAGTAATATTCATTTTTAACAACTTTTACACTTCGACAGTGTGTTTAACAGATTATGGGAACATTTAACGAATGCGTTACTCAGATTTGTCTTATATTTTTAAAAAAAATTTTAATTATGTTTTCGACATAAAAGTTAACCTTTAGTCTACGGGGACTTAAGCCAGAAGAACTCCGAAATCCTTCCTTGTGTCTGGTACAGCAGCCCTACCGACATGCATTCAAAGGTAAAAAATTTTCTGGTACAACAGCCTGTAAGGAAAAGGTCAAATTACATATAAAATGACTTTGGGATGCTTAATTTCTAAATACAAATTTTTCAGAAGCAATACGTATTGTCCGTCAGTTTATTTCTTAGATTTGCGGGTGAATAATTAAAGGTTAGGATATTCTAGATGTAGAAGTAAGAAGTTGTGCTCGCCACTTCAATAGCCATGAAAATAATCAAATAAATTCATAAAAGATTAGAAACATATAGAAAAAGATGAGCTAATGTGTATTTTACGGCACATTACCCTTCATTATTTTTACAACCAACCATTTTTCTCATAAATAACGCTTTAAATAGCCGTATTTTAAAGCAATTTATATCACACACTTTTCCGTGCCATTTACTCATATTTTAACCTGTGTCAGAATTTCAATTTACTATAATTGTAGTATCAATGAATAATTGAGAATTTATATCAATGACTGCGGAGAAAATAAAAGCTCATCTGCTTATCGTTGTGCTTGCAGCTACGGCGTCCAAGTTTATTTTGAAAGTATTTGCATTTCTTTTCGCATTTATGAACAAGAGTGTGTATTTAAAAATGTCTTCATATCTACGCACTTAAAACTGATGATTCATTTTAAAGCGCGCATGTAATTATGCTTGAGTTGTTACATACCAAAAGTTTGACTCTCTTATATTGTTCTTAAATAGATGAAAAATTAAAAGAAATCATTTCGTAGATTAATTACCAAGATAGAAACTCACGCAAGCGTATCCTTTGAAAGTGCTCTAATTAAAGTGCAATTAGAATGAAACTTCTAAATGATATTGGAAGAGAAAAATGCTTGGACAACATAGTTTAAATCAGGAGCCTCGGAAATACTTGGAATGGGAAGGCTTTATTCCGGACGCTAATGTCATTTTTTCTTCAAATTTTCAGCTTACAAAAGTTAAACTTTAAATTTGAAATTTCTGAACATTTTTAAAATTTAAAACTAATGTCTTACGCTTTTTAAAACAGGTATCTTGCAGAAATATTTGTTACGAAACTAGAATGACCATTTGTGATAAGGAAAATTAGATATCCTTAAAGCAATTTCAAAAATGCATCATTTTGCTACATTGAGAAAATAAAAAATCAAATCAAACAGAAAAGCATAAAATATTGTACTGGATAATAATTTTAAACTAATAAGTAAGAAAATCCAATTATAAGTAAATTTACGCAAGTCGATTTAGGGAGTAATTGAAATTATCCTTTAAAGCTCTTGCTTTCAGAAAACAGTCAAAAATTCTGCAAAAAATTGCATTGTAAATTTGGAAAAATAATCTGTCGTATTTCTAATTAAAGTAAAGAAAAAAGTTAAATATTAGAACTAGTTATGTAAGCATACATAAACAAATTTCAAAGCTGATTGAAAGTCACATTTTTATATTCACTTACCAACTTATTCTTAAGATCGAAATCTCCATTTTTCAAAATTTTCTTTATTTAAGAATTAAAAAGAAAATGTTAACTATTTACCTTGAAAGATATCTTGAAGTATTCAGATTTTTAATTTGGGGGAACATACAATTTAAAAATACAAAATTTCTTTTGAAACTTAATTTTAATTTAATAATTTGTCAAGAATCTTCCGCAGTAAAATCAAATCAATGTAGTAGATCTCTTGAACGCTAAAAAGAAAAATTAAAAAAAGAATTTAGTGTTTGTATATTTCTTATCGGCTCTGTAAATTAACTGCAATTTTTCTTCCTTTAAAGCAAAATAAATAAATCATCATCATTTAGAGAGTTGAACTTAAGTTTAAAAGATTTCGACTAAATAAGGAAAAAATATCTTTGAATTAACTTTCCTTGAAAAATGGGAATGCGATACATTTTTGATTACCATACTAATCAGCTAATTAAATAGTATTTATTAAATTAATGGACAAATTAATCTGATTTTTTTTCAAGTCAGTCTTACATTTTCATCGAAAACACTGCGTTAAATATAATTTTAATTTAGAAATTTTTAAAAAGTAATCGGTGTGTTTTTGAGTAATCAAACATGACATTAAGTAGTGTTATTTAGAAAATTAGAATATAATAAATATACTGTATACTTTTTCAAAGCCAAGAAATTAAATTCTTGGCTTGTTTGTTTCAGTAAGGGAAGCCTAAGTTAAGTTAAGTTGATTCAAAATACATATTCTTTGATTTTAAAAAAATAATTGGTTGAAATATTATTTTTGGAGCATATAACGTGCCTTTTGAGAAGAAAATGTAAATTAGTGTTTGCTTAGAATAGTGTGGCACTGTCATGAAGTTTTCTGTGCCATGTGAGCGTCTTGCCAATTATCGTTTGCTATGTGCTTAGAATATTGTGGCACTGTCATGAAGTTTTCT
>BGPR01000100.1:15276-60205 GCA_013235015.1 Araneus ventricosus
GCTTAGAATATTGTGGCACTGTCATGAAGTTTTCTGTGCCATTTGTGGTTTAAAATATTATATTCCAAGACGTCCTTTTCTGTCTTGGAGCCATTCGAATATAACTTTGTAATATTACAGCTATTACCTCCAACCTCGAAAGAAGTTTCGGCCGAGGAGATGTTGGAAACGCAGCTACTGAGAAGGACTGAATGAGGTCTTCAAACTGTCGATATCAGGTTTCATCTTTTTAACGCTGTACTGGTCTCTCAGAGGGAAAGAAGAGGGAGGAGTGTACCATGACGCTTTGGTTTGAGAGGAAGGCTCTTCCTGGCTTCTACGTCGAAGAAATCCTTTGTATAGGCCTTGTTTAATTAATCAGTTCCGAAAGGCGTTATGGCAGTCATTCAATAAATTTGACTATTGTTTATCGAAGAAGATAAGTTCTAAGTTACCATGATGTAAATTTCCATGTAATTTCACACTGAAAAGTTATTTAGACAAAAAAAAAATATGGAGGATAAAAAAACAGATCTTGACTCCTTCGTACTTAGGGAACGTGATTTCTACGGCAAATCTTATCTTAATAGATGGAGAAACATGATGCTTATCCATCTATCATGAAGGAGTTAATGACGCACACCTTTAAATTCTTTCAGCGACAGACATTCTAAGATTCCCACTTTTCAGTTTGGGTAGGTGATCGTTAATTATATCCCCTTTGATTTTCCGCGGAGGATGTAACAATGAGCATGAGAAAAGTAAATAAAATAAGCATGGCGAAACCTACACTATTATAAAAATGAAGAATTTTTATTCCAAACTTTAGTTATTACAGATTATTCTTTTTTAACGTCTGGATATCACTCTATTTCAGATCCAGAAAAGCTCTTTCAAAGGTATTTGTGGTTATCTAGAGTAGTTGCTTAAATTAGAACATTAAAATCAAATAACATTATTTTGTGTGTGATTTAAAGATTTCTAAGTATATTTGCATATATGCATTTTCAATGAATTTTTGCCTTTATTTTATAAATAAAAGAGTCTCAGCGATTGTGTACATGGCTAAAAATATGAAATCGTTTTTCGTTTCTACCTGATACTGCCAATTCTTCTTTATTTTTTTCTCTAAACACCCATTAGTGTAGTAGTTCATAAATAGATTACTTTTGCACAATAGTTTAATTCATTAAGGCATCAAAGCTGCTCTAATGAGAGATCGAGCAGCATTGAAGTATTAATTTAACTTTAATTTTTTTGTGAGAGTTAAACGATAAATTAAACACATTTTTGACAATATTAGATGGAACTAATGAACTGTCGTTATCACAACTTATTCTGATCTCCCAAAGTAGAGAGTCAGTTTTTTGTAATTAGTGTTTCAGTCAGTCAAAAAGAATCAACTTTTTCCTTTATTTTAAATAACAAGTTTTTCAAATAATTGTACGGTCAGCAAATCTTTACCATAGCCTTACAAAAGTGCATTTGAAAAGACAATAATACAAAGCCTACAGATAATCAAAACTTGATAAGATTAACTCGATAGTGGCAGATTTAAAGTTTCATTTGATCTGCAATATCATAAAATAGTTTTTTAAAGTAATGAGAAAATAAGTCTACGAGTCTGTTGATCAGAAATAAGGAAGTAAGAAAAATTAAAAACTATTTGATTTTTAAGGCAAATTTATTTCAGTAGAATTTAAAGCATCCATTCGAAATAGAATTCAAAAGCAACCTACTTTAACAAATGTTAGATACTTATCGATGTTAGATGCAAGTACCCATGCGAACAAAACCATAATTCTAACATACACATTTAAGTTGCTTTCATGGCGTGTAAGAAAAATATGGTTGACGAGTAAATCATTGCTGCTTTATGTACAGAAAAAGAATATCACCCACTGCAATAATTCTTTGCTGGATCATAGCAAGTAAAAAGATGTAATTGATTTATCTTATTCTCATCGACTTATCTTTAGATTTTTGGAGGATATAAACAAATAAAAAGAATCAGTAAGAGACTATGAAAACTAACTCGATTGATTTACTATGCGCGATGAAATCAACAGAAATCTCGAATCACATAAAGTCCATTCACAGTATAGAATTATAAGAAAAAAATTATCACAAATAAATAGATATACGAGGTACAATTTTTGGAAGAATCTTGAACTTTAAAATACAATAGTATAATCATGAAACGGAACACTCCAATAATCATTTTATAAAGTTTGTAATACATTTTGTTTGAAATTAATAAAGCAATACAGCTATAGAGAAAAAATACAATAATGTAATCAATTTATTGAAAGAATGCCGAAGGCGTCGGAAATTTGGCCTTAATTTCTTGTAAAGCTGCTTTCGTTCCTTTTGAAGTATAAGATTTAGATTCCCTGGAAAATATTTTTAGAATGTTCGAAACTTAAAATCAGCGAGCCTTGAAATTCCTTTTTTTACTTTCCTAGATATTCAAGTGTTTAAACGTAACTTAAAGGATCTTCTACAACGATGAGTGTAGCACAATGTAAAATGTTCATATATTGCTCATTCTTAAAGGAAAATCACCGCCAAAACTTATGGAAAAGATATATGTCGTCAACTGTGGTTGGTGAGTGCATTTATAGCAACATTTTATGTAAAAGAGATTCTTAATATTTTCCTTTTAGCTTTATATTTAAGTCTTTACTTCATTTTTTTTTAAAAATAGGGATTTTTTGTTTGGGTATGGAAATATTTATTTAATTTCTGAGAGATAAATTAGTTTTTAAATCATGCAATAACTCATCTTCCCTTTAAAATTTTCTTTCAGCTCTAGTGAACGACAAATAAAAAATTGGAATTTGACCTCATATACATTGAAAAAAGTTAACCTTATAAATCCGTCATGAAAACAGAAGTCTCAGGTACAAATCTGTACCTGATTTGTACCTGAGATTAAATGATTTTCCGTACACAGCCCGCTGTGAGAATGATTAGTGACTGCTAATTATTGCTCACTGTGAAGATAAAGTAACTATGCTACTGAATCTTATCATATGTTTTCTTGTATACAAAGGGCACATATTCTGGCTGACATGTGTAGGATTTGTTTTGCATTGTCTTGCAATGCGTAACGTGGATTAAAAGTATTTTCCTTGCTGTATGGCTCTGTGCCTTTCAATTGCTCAAAATAACTTTCTTTTCTTTACAATTTATTTGCACTTAGTATAGTTTCACTCATAAAAAACCAAAATCAGAATCAGTTCAGGCAGAGCTTAGTTGAGGAAGAAAATTTAAGAGACTCAGTTTTTTTTTTTAATTTGAGAGTTCTGAATTTATATTTCAAATTATTGATTAATGATTTGAACGCGGGCAAATAAAAGACATCTGAGGGCAGATTAACGAATATCTATAATAGACCTCTATCTATTACATTAAAGACTATGGCTTTTGATAGTGTCAACAGCAAACCGAGAAAACGAAAGTGATGGAAAAAAGTCTGGTGAAAGAGAAATTGCAAACATCCTTGCAAGTTATTAATTGAGCATGTCTCATTTTCCAAAAGCCTGACTTAGTTCATCTTAGGTCAAACATTTGCATAGGAGAGAATTGATTAATGAATAAATACTTCACAAAACTGGACGGAATACTGTGATATGGGGATTTCAAAAGAACCGTACAGTATTGGGAATTATATTTTACAGGAAACATTTGCCAATGGGGTTAATTAAAATTCATTCTCCAATCCCTCCAGTGGATAGATAGTTAGTTATAATTACTGTAGAGTAAATGGTTGATTCAGACAGTTGGTAGATTAGTCGTGACACATTTGTTTCATTTTATTGTGTATAAGGAACAAATACCGAGGAAAAAGTAACCTCTAAACAAATCTGAATACTATCTGTAAAGTTTTTCTGATATGGTATAAGAGATACCTTGAATTTAATAGAAATGAGTGAAAGCGAGTAACATATAGTGTTAAATAACAATTGGTAGACTGTGTTACATTTCACCACCTGCACCTTGATTTTAGAACGGAGGACATTTAATTTTGTTCTCTATTCTGGGGTAAGTTTATTTTTATGATGGCTACTTTTATTAACAGCCAGATGGCTAATATTTTTAAATCAATCTTATTAGCGTTTTTATGTTTGTGTTTGGTTTTCCTTTTTCTTTTAAAATAATGCTTTTTGATGTACAGATCTCCTTTGTCTTTCGTTGGGAAATTTCGGGCTAAGAGAAGCTATATTTGGCGTAATGCAAGTTTCTTACAGAAAAATTTCCAAATTATTTTTGAATCCATTTTCGAATAAAGTCCTTAGCCCTTGAAAAAATGGACTAGAATGGATTCCTTGTTTGTTTAATTTGATTCCCTCTGTGTTTATCTTAATTTTTTTACTTTCTTTCAATGATACTGATTTCCATCGTGATTTGTTTTTGTTTGCAGCTGCAATTGCGCTCTACCTAAACAATATATAAATTTTATTGATTAAATTTAGTTATTTTGTTGTTTCTGTTTAAAATTTAAGTTAATTTTTTAAAATTTATTCTACTTTTTCAAGTTGAATGTTTTTAAACCCGAATTTAGAACCATTTAGCTCTTTTCCGGTTTGGACGAGCAAATAGAATTTCCGATAAAGACTACAGCATTTAATCCTGGTGTCAAATTCAAACCTTCACATTGTTAAATTATTATTAATGGCCACTTTATTTTCTTTTGAAAACGACGATGCATTTCGCGGCATTACTCAGTTCATTTCTGTACATGCACTTTAGCTTATATTTTATTTATAAATGTTCCTTTTTCATTATAGACTTTACAAATTCAAATAGGCTAGTTCAGAAGATTTCAGACATTATCTTCGAGTAAGATTCTGCATTTTATTTCAAGATAATCCAGTGCATTTCATTAATTAATCACTGACATTTAAATCTTTATGACAAAGTCAGTAGCGGAGCTTATTTTCTATTACAAACTGCATTATCAAATTTTATGTTCAAAAACTTTTTTAACACAGATTTAGTTGTCGAAGCAGCCATACTACCAGAAAACAGATTTTCCTTAGATATAACATATTATTACACTTAATGCACGTATAGTAATTCTAAATTATATGTTTTGTCTTTATATATTGTAACTCAAAGCATCTAGGGAGCCTTACTACCATTCACCTAAAATCTGAGATTTATTTTTATAGTTTTTATTTAATGAAGTGCTACCTTTTCCCTGAAATCCAAGTTTCCCTAACCATTAGCCACCCTTGGGGCACATAAGGTACGATTAAATCTTTTCAGCTACCACTAATGTCACAATATATTTCTTCTCTTTCTCTTGTTCAGAGAGCTATCCCTTTTTTTCAACTGGGATCCATTAAATGCTATAACAAATAAAAAAAAACGTATGCTCTGGCCCATCTGGGGCTCTCACTATTTTTTTGACAGTTGTTTGATCATTTCTTGAGAACAGCAAGAGCTCTTATTCTTAGCGCATCAGTTTTTGATTATGATGTTTTAAGAGGTAACTGGAGCTATAAGGTCAAGTAACTTGCTTCAGGAGTGTATGAGGGAAGTTCCTGAAATATTATTGCTGTTTATTTTGCTTAACATCGTATTGCCTTTTCATTCTTCATTTCAAGATTTCATTTTATTTATTGACTTGGAAAAGATGAAAAGGTGTTTGGATCTATGAAATGTACACTTATTGGTACCTTTCTAATGCTTTCTAAATCTGTCGGCATGTCCACAAATTTAAATGTACTTGGAAAATTATACTAAATCTAAGATGCAGCGATTAATGGTTTTAACATATTTCATTTTATTTCATTGAATTTAAATTGCCAGAAACTGCTCATGCTTGATTATTCATAAATATTCAATGCATTGGTGCTGGACCTTCGAATATTTCATCTTGCCAGATGATAAGGATGCTAAAATTGTAATGATTGTCTCCCGATTTTCTAACAGCACAATTATTTAACCATTTTAATCATCTCTTTATTACACATACTAATGTGACGCCATCTATATCAAAAAGTCTCCCCATCGTGGGGACACCTTGAGTTCACGGAGGAGAGGCTGCCGTATAAGTAAGCAGGCTCTCGTCAACCCAATGGCACAATAATGGTGGTGTGGCTCTTTGGGCCCACTTCCGATGACGGGTCGTACCCCGGGGAACGGGGAGTTGCTGCGTGAGCCGCTCGTAATGGGGGCTATTATGCAAGAACCACAGTGCCCGACTATCTGTTGCGGTGGCCGATCTTTCAGTTGTTTACCCGGATGCTTAGGCAGGACGGGGTGATGTTCCTTTGGTCTTATTTCAAAAAGTCATACGATTCCGTATGGGTATGGTTTCTTGTTAAGTCTTAACCTCTAAAACTGATTAGCTTAAAGAACTCATTAGTTCAAATTTAAGCCATAATCACTCTGACCCATATCTAGCAATTAAAGAAAACTTGATGTAAAGAGTAGTTTGGCGAAATGATATAAGTGAATGTTTAAGTGCTTATTCAACAGTTGTACAAATGTCACAAGAAATTTCTTGAATTCCTCAAGGTATTCATCACACGGTCTATCAGCAGGTCTGTGAAATCCACGCGATGAACGCATCTGAATAAGAGTTTTTCCCCAAAAGAAGGAAATACTTATTAAAATTAGAGTTTTTCTGATTTGACTATTAAAGTGCTTCATTGCTCATGATAGAAAATGTACTGTTGGCAACATCTTACGACACCTATACATTTTATAAATTTTACAGAATGCTGATCCCGGTTTAATTTTCAGAATAAAACAAGATCTTTAAAGAAACTAATTTTTTTTTACGTCCTAGTGCACTTGACATGATGTACCTTAAAATACGCATGTGCTTAAGAATAATGAGAGAAATGTATGGTTTGTGTGGTGATTAGATTTCAAAACCAATTTGTATATAGCTAGTATCGTATTAAACTGGTTTATTAGTTTTGAATTTAACTTTAGAGTGTACAATAATCTCCATTTTAAATCAAAAGGATTTGAAAATTTCTTCTTTGATCGAAGGTGTAAATATGAATTTGTTCACAGAAAATTAAAATGTATTGGACAACGATGCACCAGTTATTAAATTTGTGTTTCTTTAAACATTTTGACAAATAAAATATGGCATTAATATTTGTTTTAAATTAAATATTTTTGGTAAATTTTACAGGCATGAAAATTATTTTTTACGCTTTTATTTAACTATACTTGATTCATGTTTCTTAAGATTTTAACTCACTTCCAGATACGCTAATGTTTAAAATTTGGTACAACTGTGTGTTCTTAATAATATTACACTATTTCAATATTTTCGGAATTTAATTACAAATTAATTGATTACTTGAATTAAATTTTGATTTCATATCAGTGGTGCCACTTAGTAATGAATTTGAGAAAAATTTATTTTAAAATTCCATGATATATATATATATATATTACTTTAATAACTATTACTTGTTACCGTGGGTTAGTGGTCACATAAAGGTTTTTCCCATCTTTCAATTCTGATCAGAGGGTAAGTTTTTTAATTTATGAAGGCTTATTAATAGAGCTTGAAAGCTAATATTTTTAATCATCTTATTAGCGTTTTGATGTTTGTATTTTTTCCTTTTTCTTTTGATTGTTTGCTTTTATGTACTTTTCTCATTGGTCCTTTGTTTGGGGAGTTCGGACAATGAGAATATATGCTTGGCGTAATACTAGCTTCTTACAGAAAATTTCCCAAATATTATTTTGAATCCATTTCGAATTGTTCTTAGCCCTTGAAAAAGTGGATTAGAATGGATTCCTTCTTTTGTTTTTAGTTGTATTTTATTCAATATGAGTTTACTGGATGGATTTCTTTATTCCTTTATTTTTTACTATCTCTGTATGATCTTGATTTCCATTGTTCTCTGTTTTTGTTTTGCCGCTGCAATTGCGCGCTTATTAAACATTGTCTTCATTTTATCTATTTTTTCCTAAATTTTACTCTTTAAATTTTATTGTTTATTAATTAAACTACTTTTTTGTTCTAGCTTAAAGTTTAAATTTTAATTCCTTTTTTAAAATTTGATCTACTTTTTTCTTGTTAATAGTTTTATGCGCTATATATATATATATATGATATTTTAACTTTTTAACTTTCTTAAATCATTTTTGACGACACCTCATTTTTAATTATTTCTACTTCCATCAAACAATCGCACGACGACTTTCATTTCGAGTCACGAATCTTTCAAGGGAAATTCCCTTCTCTGGATACTTAAACTTTCTGCGCATTCCTATCTGCCCTTTTTGATTCAAGCATGTAAGCTAACAACAAGATCGCGCCGCTCGGGCGTTACCTCCTTAATTCTGGTCATGTATAATAGAAAATTATGATAATGAAAACTAGCATAAATTATCCTCAATGATGGAATACAGAAAGATTGAGCCAAATATTGTCTTTTCCCTGACCAAAATGGATTACACTTCACATTTAAAGCCTAATCTTACATATATATATCTATACCTATTATCTATCTAATCTTATATATATTACAGTTTTATATACATATAATATAATATAATTAAATGTTTTTAAAACTAAAATGTTGAAAATAATTAAAATTTTAAAAAATATATTTCTTTTTAGCACACTAATAGAAGCGTGTTTTTAAAAACTGTTTTTATAAAATGCATTAAAATATGATTTGTAAAGCATTTTTAACTGATAATGTATAATTTCATCCCACAAGTTAATAATTCATTGAATTACGTTCACGAAACGTTGTCTGAATTTCATAATTATATTAAATGTTATTTTTCCTAGAAGTTTATCTGTTAAGCTTTGTATTATTTTATAAGGCGTTAATATTACATATAGAATATATTATACTCTCTACTAGACGAATTTTATTACTGTCTAAGGCTTTTCTCGTCTTTATATGTTTCCCTTTTAACAACTAGTGTAAGTAGCAGACAGAAGTATTATCATGAACGTTGTTTTTTCAACGATTTATTAAGAGGAGAGGCAGAATTATTCCAAAACTACTTCCTTTCATGATATTGAAAAGATGTAATATACTACAGTCAAGGGAGCAAGTGTTGCGTTAGATCGCTGTATATTTCGAAATTAAAAAAACAGCTTCTTCATAGAAGTATTTTCTTATTTTCTTTCTGCACAAAGATGTCTAATTAAATTAAGTAAAGCTTTTCATTTCATAATAAGCATATGTGAATAGTTTCATATCCAAATGCAACAAATTCAGTTTAACAGCTCTCGAGCAGAGCCCGTTTAAAAAGTTATTATATTATAGCGGTATATAATATGTAATTATATATAATTCAAAATGAAATATTTCTCTTTCATAAAAATATTCTTTGGTTTTGCTCATATATCAAATTCAAATATTTTAAATATTTGGCAAAAAGGTGTTTATTAAAAAATTACATAACCAGTGCCAGAAATCGAGCTGCTCTTGCCTTGCCTAAGCAGTTGCTAAGAAGTTGCTCTGAATGATAGTCGTCGCGACTTGGGTGAGGCCTGGTAGCCTTCACCAGCCACGGCCTCTGGCAGGAAGTATATAACGTCATCGGAGTGGAGGTAACTCGACTCCACACCATAGCTATGCCCACTATAGAAGCGAAAACCCGCCTACCTCATCGTCTCATCCACGTACTCGTGGTGCCCCCCCCCACCTGATGGGAGTAGAAAACTACATGAGGCATGAGAATTCATTCTTAAGAATTTCCGGTTATATATATTTCGTTCTGAAAGATATCATATAACAACGTTAAAATCACTGAGAGCAAAAATATATCTCTCATATATTTCACATTCTAAGAAAATTAAAAATCGTCTAAGTTAAAAAAAACATTATATTCATTATCTTTTCACATAAGTGTCTAGTTTTTATTTACCAAGAAACAGATGTACCATAAACAGCTACAACTGAAGAAAGAATCATAAGAACTTTCATTAATTTTTAATTAATTATGAGGAATTCACTGTCATTACTTTGTAATTCTTCATAAATTTTTTGCGTGCTTTTTAAAATGATTAATAGAAATTCAAGAAATTTAAAAAAAATTATTTGTGTATTAAAATTAAGCCAAAATCTCTTTCACAGTAAAAACCAACAACTTATAATAGTAATGTTATTTTTTTCTTACAGATATCAATTCAATAAACATTGGCTTTAGATATTAATTTTGATGATACGAAAATGTTTTATTTTGTAACCGATAATTTCTTGATAGGGAAATTCTTTAAATGACTGGAGTAGGGTGAAACTTCTGAAATAAGTTACTTTTATTTACAATAAATAAAAATAAATTCTATTATTTGCAGTATCTTGCTTAAATGATTTACAATCAAAACATTTTCCTTTACAGACAAGTTGTAATCATAGGAACATCGATTGCAATTTCCAGCAAAATTAGCTGAAGAAACCAGTTTTAAAAATGTTGATACTGATGAACAGTCAGATTTTTTTAGCTTCCCAAATATTTAGTCATTAGGTGATTCAAGCATCATTTCACTAAACTTCCATTTCACCTTAAGTATCTTATTCCATCTAAAATTCCATTGTTTTAATCTCTAACAAGACTTCTCGGCTATTTTCGTCATTAATCAAAGTTAATATACCCTGAATAAAGAGCATTTGTCAGTGGTAACGAGTGAATGCCAGAATCTGAAAATGAGATTTAAACCATCACGATTTTGTGCCAAAGTGAATATTCGGGATACATTGTTAACCTTTAATGTTTTCCCTTTAAATTATCTTCCAAATACAATCTGACCAAATGAAATTCCTTCTATTATTTCAGTCCTTGCGCCTTCAGCCAAGCACGATGCCAGACCTACTCGTACAATATGAAATTAATAGTCCTTTCATACTGTCAGAAGCTTCTCCTCGGATATATTTTAAAGCCACCTTTATGCAACATTGTTAGATGAGATTCTTGAAGCCCCGAGCATATGCAAATCTCTTAACCAGTGGATGATGCTTCAGACGGCAGGCCTCTCGACGTCTTCTTAATAAATATTCATTTTGCGAAATACGTGGAGAGATGCCTAAGATTTCTACTGTCGAGAAAAATATGTATTAGTGTTGCGAAGAGTACATTTGAATTGAAAATATTATAAATTCACAGTGCAGTACGCGTTTGATGGCTTTTAAAGCGGAAGAAACTTACTGCATTTGAGTTACAAGGCTGCTAAGTGATACATTCAAAGGGATAGACTAATCTGTATGCTTTCCTTCAGGAATTAAAGATACCTTTCTTTTGAACGGATGGAATAAATAAAAACGAATTTTCCGACTCCTGTGCTAAATTTCTACGATAACTTTTATAAGTTATGCAGAGAAAGAATCACTGGTAGTTTGTGCAGTGGATTGTGTGTTTATTATGCAAATTTCATTTGGTCTGAATTTTAACGAACTTCGACTTCTTAGAATTTCTTTAATCTATGAGACCATGTTAAGTTTATCTGGTAGTATTAAAGTATAACAACTGGTTGCCTTTTTTTATGGCTGTCAAGAAAAGAATAAACATGAGGCTGTCGTTTCGTGTGAAATAAAATAAAATAGATTCCACTTAATAAATTGCATTACTTAAAGGCACCTACGCATAATGATGAATATAAATAACAATTTTTAAAAAAATATCATATGACAAAAGTATTCATTTCCCACATATCCAAGTTCAAAAATAAATACTTAATAATAACACACAACCATTCGCTTTCTTATATATCACAATCAAATGCTCATGTACAGAAATATGATGTCTATATAATATAAAATATTAGAAATGCTTTCAATATTTAACATAAAAACATCAAACATTTTACAAATGCTTTTATTTATCATTAAAAAATCTTTTACTACTAATAATTATGAGCATAAACAACATTTTGTTTTTCAAACAGTATCATTCAAAAAATATTTATTTTCCATCTAATATATTTATCCGGTTTTAAATATTAATTCTTTAGAATGACTCACTAATAACTACCTCACTTTACATATTTTAAGATAAATAGAGCAATAACAAAAATATAATGTGAATTTTATACAAAATGTTTTATAAACATTTTCCACATGTTTGCCATTAAAGTTTTTTTTCAAAAAACAAGTATAAACAAAGGAGTCATCATGAATTTTATCTAGGCATGCAAATTATGGCCTTTTTTTCCCACGGGCTTCTAGTAAAGAATATGAATGAGACTGTCCTTTTTTCTTTGAAATAAAAAAAATACACTCCTATTTATACATTTCACTATTTAAAAACACCCATTCATAATTAAACTCTACTAATAATAAAGGAGAATGTATGTGTGTTGACGCTCTACAGGACAGACTGCTGGACCTAGAGCTACGAAATGAACTTTCTTTGGAGGGGGGAATGTGCAACTCGGGACCGTTTTTTTAAAATTTTAATTGGAATTTTAATTAATTAAAAATTAGCCGAAATTTCGGTGTTTTCCTTAAAACTTTTGGAAAATATTACAGCACAAAAATTACTTTCACTCCATCTCAAAGTGCAAAAAATTACCTTCTCAATGATATCAATTAAGTTTCCGTACAGTTTTTTCTCTAATTTTAATAACTTTTTAAAAATATTTTTTTCATAATTTACAACAATACTTTTCAATGTTGCAACGCAATTCAAACCGTTTTTATTGCTTAAACAAATATTTAATTGCGCGTTTCTTTCATTGTTGAAAGCTAAGGTAATATCTTAATACACTTTTCTTTTATAATTTATTTCATCAAACTTTTTGTGCAATCTGTGAAGCAAGCTCTCTGAGATATTAAGTATATGAAGAAATAGTATATCCAGTAAGCTAATGATTATTCAGCATTTTTTAATTCAGCAAACATGCCGCTGTCCATAAAATGTGCTGCGCCATTTTAATTTTGAAATCAGATGCATATTTTGGAAGAGGAATAAGAAAGGGAAGATGGCGCTGACAACTTGCAATTAGATGCTACATGACATGGTCAGTTATTTGACTCCATTAGGGACATTTATATAGGCATTGGACGCAACAAGTGCAAGGTAACTAAAAGAACATAGGTTAAATATCTTTTACGATCTGAATACGTTGTTAAAGGAAACATGGATATAAGTTTATTAAGGATTCAATTTAAATTATATTCCAAGTAGGTCGCCGAAGTCGGCTAATGATGAATATAAACAACATTTAAAAAATATATTATGACAAAATGATCATTTTTCATCTCAAATATCTATATATTTCAATAACGCACTATCAGTTCCTTATATTTAAATATCTTACAATAAAATGCGACTACACAGAAATATGATGAATGTATAATATAAAATTTTATAAATGCTTTCTACATATTTACCATAAAAAACATTTTACTGATAGTTTATTTCAAAAACCAGGCATAAACAAGGGAGTCATCCTGCATTTTATATCAGTCTCAGAATGGCTATGAAAGGAATATGGAATAAAACTACTGGAAAGAATGAGATTGTTTACTTTTTTACAGAAGCTCAACTTTTTTAATAAAATCCTAAAGGAGTTTGTCTTCTCTGCCTTTGATATTTGATTTCTTGGTATTTCAGCCCGGAAGATTTCATTTCATCTTTGAAAATTCTCTCAGTATTTTTGCAAGAGTCGAGTTCTTTAATCCCGTTGGATCCACTTGAATAAAAAAGCAAACCATAAAATAAATCAAGTTTACCAACGGTGTAAGTCACATGCATTTCTCGAAAAGCATGAGATAGCTTGAAGATACACTTTCTTTTATTAAAAAAAGAACGAGCGTGTTAATGAGAAAAGGAAGACAAATAGGAAATACTCTGAACAAAAATATATTGGTGTATCTATTTAGTTTTGTAATTACGTAGCGCTATGTTAAAAAAAAGTATGTACGAATTTCAGAAATTCTGTGTGAAACTTATAGCCCTGGAACTAGTTTTATACGTTAAAATATTATTGACTTCCATACATTTTAAATTATATGGAAATTTTCATACAATTTAATAAAATTTATCTTATATTTACATAATATAATTAGTTTTTTCTTTCAATTCTTTTTCTCAAACCAATTTCATATGCTTTGATGTAATATTTTTCTTCATAAAGTTTTCTTCATCGCGACGCGTCACTATGTAATAACTTCGGGAAGAGATTAATTTTAATTGGATTGAAATTACGCTTCGAGAAAAAGAATATTCTATAATACCCTATCTAAAATCAGGTGAAATAATTGATTGGATGATATCTTCATTATTTTGCTGAAAGAACACATTAACTTTTTCCAATGAAAATTTTCTAATTATATTCATACAAAACATTTTTTCGATTCATTACAAATTTACTGAAATTCACCGCTTTAAAATCTATCAGTAAATTACCCTTTTTTTCAGTCATATCAAACAAAATCTTTACGCCACAAGTTAGAAGCTAAGGCAAAAATATTTTTCCACAAAGCAATTTCCCGAACTTTTAGGTTTTATTTTATGATTTAAAAATTTTTGTGCATGAAAAATATTTAGAAGCATAAATTTACCATAACAAAAGTGATGTTTTACTTTAATTAAAGATTTTACATCATTTCAAATATCATAAGATATTTTAATAATTGATAAAAATATAATAAATTAAAGAAATAATACTATTTTTAGCTGCTGTTTGAAAATTGCGTCGATAAAAGATTCATGTTTAATTTATGGAATATTCTCTCCACAATCTATCTGGCTTTATAATCGATAATAGTAAGGTATAAGTTTCTCAAATATTCAGTAGTACCAAAAGATTTTAGCTAGATTTGAAATAAGCTTTCAGATTTTCTCATCCCGAAGTTCCAGTACGATTGTCAAGGCCCCATGCACAGCGTCTGTAAAAGTGTAATTCATTTTTCTCGCTTTAATCAGAATTAAATTTCAATTTAATTTAACTTAATTATCTTCTCTCCAAAGTATCTTAATTACATACATTTGCATCCTTTTGAATAAGCAGTTTCGAACAATAAGTCAAATTAACAATCAGGAGGCGATTGTTATGAAAAGAATGAAATGCATGGCAATAATTAAGATGTTGGTTTGGAATTAATGCTTCAATTTTGTTTTTCTTTCGGCAAAAATACCTCGACAAAATAATTTTTAATTTTATTTGCAAATGGAGACTATATCACCAAGCCTGAAATCGATAATATTTTTTTTTACTCGATGTTTGTCCTAGAGATTATATCACCAAGCCTGAAATCGATAATATTTTTTCTTTACTGGATGTTTGTCCTAGAGATTATATCACCAAGCCTGAGATCGATAATATTTTTTTTACTCGATGTTTGCCCTAGAGATTTAATATGACTTATCAGCGAGTTAGGCGTATATTCGTATTTTTCAGCATATTTCAATGAATTTCATTTATATATTTGGTGTTTTGAAGAGTTACTGTGAAAACTTTATCGTTTTAACATTAAAAATCCCATCATCTTCTTAAATAAATATATTCGAAATATATATTGAAGATAATATTCCTAAAATTCTCCAAATCTATTTTTTTTTCGTTTTGTGCAAAATATTTTTCAAGGATAGCTTCAAATATTACTTTAACCCGCGAGGACGCGCAAGGTTGTCCAACACCCCACGACATGTAAAATGTGAAAAATACAGACTTCCTTCTATTTGAAATGAGTAAAATCCATGCTATCTGACTTTAAGGTCACATTCAACAGACGGAACGTGTTTCAAGAAAAATTCCTTTATTTTTTTTATTGGAATTCACCATAAGGGGTGTGAAACACTCGCTTGCGCGTCTTCGCGTCGGGTTTCTTTGTTCACTTGAGCGATCGTATTAGGGACAGGAAAATAATCTTGTCTCGCTACTTAAGCTTTAGTGCGGAAACAAGTTGATTCAAGAACATTCTGCAGTTCTAAAATGGAGATTTTTGTGGGTACAAGACTTTTAAACTGGATAATAGTGTAACTAAAATGTCAAGAGATTGGTGTAAAAGTTATATTATTCTGGACGTAATGTAACTGTAGTCAGTCAAAGTCTTATCCGCTTTCACAAAAACTATTGGAAGAGAAGTTTAAAATTGTAGAAACTATTCTGAAAAATAAAAGTATATTACGCCCTAAATTTATTGGATCTAAAGATAAGGCCACACATAATTCTTATTTGGATTTCTAAAAAAAATGTTTCCTGTGTACCTAAGCAAATTAGAAGTAATATTTTTCTTTATCCAAATTGTATAACGATTATTATATTCATTATTCTTTACTGTAAAAAATGTTAACATGTATGTGAGAAATATACTTTTCTTATGTGTTCGCAATGCGCTTAATAATATAAAGTATTATTTACTAAATTTTTTATCTAAAAATTTGTGCTTATTTAACTTGAACTGTTTGCATGAATCATTTGGAATAGATATAGCGTAAAAATGTTGCTAGTTTTGCTTAAACGGCGAAATAACTAATTGGGGTGTCGCACACCCCCTTGCGAGTCTTCGCGTTACTCTTCGTAGCGCGCATCCTCTCGGGTGAAGAAAACGAATATTTGATTTATTTGTGATGAGAATTTTGATTTTTTCCATATTTTGAAACAACATTTCAAATTTAAAAATTTTAAATTCAGTAAAAAGCGGACATTAATTCAAACGCATGCTTTAGGATCAAATTTGTTACCCTTGTCAAAACGCTGATTCACTCAAAATATAATCTTCGGAAGTTTTTTCAGTAGGTTCTAATTGAGCTAAAATATTAAAATATAACTTTATAAATCAATCTGAGGGGCCGTCTAGTGGTATCGTCTCGGCTTCGGGACCAGGTACCAGGTTCGAAGCCCGATGACGTCCCCACCACCCGACTGCGTCTCAAAATTACTAGGTCCGTTCCAAGATAGCCCTCGTGTTAACTATAAATCAATCTGAAACAATGTAGCTGAAAAACAATATATAGTTGTTGGAAATAATTCTCTATGAATAAACAGTATCGCCTAATCTGTACCTCTTTAATGAGCGATTAATAATAGGTAAACTTATCTAAATTACAATAAGTTAATATTTTTAAAAAATGTTGTTTCTAAATTTACATTAAACAAATTTCGACCCCTTTGCGTCAATAATCAAATCCTGTAAACCAGGGGTGTCAAACTCGCGGCCCAGCAAACATAACATAACACTACAGCATACGCCCGAACTCGGAGCCTCAACGGCTCCTTGTCGATTCGATGAGTATGTGTGAAATTTTATTGAAAATCAAAAGCCAATAAAAATTTCATCATGATATGTAAAAACACATACAAGGGAACATAATTATACATAAACAAAGAAGAATATAATAAAAAGTACATAGAGGGTTACAATCTGAGTATAATATAAAATATATACAAGAGGAGTTATCATATGAGTGCAATGAAAGGGTAGAATGTTTCCTTTAGTTACATTGTTTTATACAGTTGCAGCTCCATGATTCGGGGCTGTTAGTGTTGTTCGACGATAAGAAGAATTGATAATGTATTGCAACGGGTTATATTGATGATTATTGTCGCAACCATCCTAAAAATCGTGGGACTGGTTTTTTTTTTCTGTCTTGTTATTTATACTTAGGGATCGCTGGAATTGTTACTCCAGGGTTGGCAAACATAACAGAATGTAACAAAATTTCTAATAAACATTTCATAGCTTAAATTTTAAAATTCCTAATTATACATAATTAAATATTAATAACGATCCACGAAATCCGCCATTGATTGATTTCTCGTCGTGATACATTCATAGAGGTCACTAAGATCCGATGCTGTTCAGAGTTAAAAGAAAGAGTCAGTAAAGTTCGGGTGCTTAAATTTTACAAACATTTGTCAGCCAGGTTTGAAAACACTAACTAACAGGCATAAGAAATTATTTCCACTTATGGAAGAGAGAGTGATTATTTACACTTATGAAAAGACAGAAGAATGCTGAGGGATGCTGACATTCACCTTGGATTAGTTTTGAAATCAATCACTGCTGACGAAATATCCTTCGAAGTAGGAAAGATAGTAGCAGAGAAAAAATATTTATTGTCGGGAAGAAAATATCAACTTTATCATTGTTCATTTTTATATTGTGTTTTCGAAATAAACCTGCATTAATTTATTTTTTGCGACCTATATAAATGTAAACCTCATTAATCTGGCCCATGAGTTTGACACCCTTGCTATAGAGAGGTCAAATGAAATATTACGCCACTTAATTGTAAACGAAACAGCCTGTTCAAGGTAAATAAAGGTATTATTTTCTGTTAGATGTTTTAAACATAAAAGCTCGATTTTTAAAAAATTGATTTTAAAATGTTTTCTGGCGTTCAGTCTTGAATAAAACATGGGAAAAAATTTCTTTAAAAAATCCTCCTATTTTTTTTTTTTTTTTTGGTTTAAGTATGGTTTATGGCTAAAAAACAGTTTGTAATCAATTGACAACACTGGGCTTTATTTCAAAAAAAAATTCCTTGGTAAAATTCTTTAATGACAAATACAAATGAATTTTAACCACTTAACTTAACAGCCCGAGAATACTCGTGCATCGAATTATCAAAATTTTAGTCTTATAAACTAAAATTGAATCATTAATTAGCTTTATAATTTGACACAAAAAATATGTAGGATCCATAAATATCTTAAGTATCCTATGCCTTCTTAGATGAATGAAAACGACAGCCCCTTTCCAAAAGAGGAGGGGTCATCTTATTAGATAGCAAAGAAAATTATTAAGTTAAGTGGTTAATAAATAATAATACGGATAAGAAATTTCCTATAACGTTGCAGAATATAATATGGTATTCTCAAGCGTACTAACAAAACTAAAATGATGTGAGTGAAAAACATAAATTTATTTTTATTTCTTATTACTTCTCAGGCTGCCATGCAAAGTGATTTAAAAAAATTTCCGCATGTATCCTAACGGCAACAACAGGAATTAGAGCTTCAGTCTTATTCTCAAGATTTTAGAAGACAACACTGGGTATGTTGCTTAAAGGCGACACTTAAAGAGTTAAAATTAAAAGTAATTTATAAGATGTTAATAGTAACATTATATTTTATTGTTTTGAGGTCAATTATTGTAACAGAGGAAATAAGAGAGTGGATGAATCAGCTAAGAAAAACACTAAAAAGAAATCGATTCGCATATTTGTGCTACCAAATGGCCGAGGAAAACTTAAATGATGAAAACATTCTTTAATTTAATTTAACCCTACCGGCTTCACCTACGAACCCAAAATGGTTCACGGCGCATATACAGTATATGGCCAAAAGTATCCGGACACTTTCAGATTTTCACATTTTTCAGAATTTCTCCTGAAAGGATTAACTGACTGCCCTTAAACTTCGACCATGTAAAGAATAGACTGTAACTCACATTTTACATTGAAGATTCGAACCTCATGTCAATTAGGGAACAATCTGCAAACTGATAAAGGGGTCTATTCTGGTACCCCCGGTTGGGTTGGGAGACGTCACTTTTTCCGCAAGTTAACAACGGGAAAAGTGACGTCTCCCACCCCAACCGGGGGTACCAGATTAGACCCGAAAGACAAAAACGTTTTTGACACACCCCGCTTCACATAATGCTGATAATACGATTAAACTTTCAGAAACTTATATCTTTGAATAGTTATATTGAATTGTGTAGTAGTTAGAAATTTGCGAAATACCCAAGAACACTTGTAATATGTAAAACAAATTCATAGAATTATTAAAATATTTTAAGAAAAGAAATTGTTAGGAAATTCTGAATTTTAAGCTACGAAGCTTGCATCTTTTCTAAATTGTCTCCCGTACCTTTACTCTAAGATTCGAAGCATTCTTTCTTTAAGATTTTACGTCATTTCTTTGAGCTGGTCACTTCAATTGACATCCATATTAGCAGCTATTTAATCGGAATCGTATGACGTTGTCTATTCAATTCCCGCAGCTAATATGTAGATCTACTGATTATTAGCAGAGTATATATGCTTGTCTCTACTATGTCATTTAAGAAGGAGGTACGGTCTGTAGGTCCTCTAAGCATTATTTCCTCGGAGAGACTTCAGTGCTATGTAAGTTGTTGCTGTACCTATAAGATGTAGGACAAGTATCAACCTTGTTAAATGGAAATGTGATCTGTAAATATGTTCTTAAATGTGGTCGTCTAAATAAATGTCTCTTTTAACTTATACGATTCGTCATTTCTAAAACAATAAGAAATGCTCTATCTCATAGAAATTCCACTGCATGCAATAAGCCAGGACGCTTTTAGCTTATTATCCAGCAGCTCTTCATAACTAGTGTTACTCAAGCTGCCTGTCTCTACTTTACGAGACTAACAAGTGATATTGGCAAACTCGTTTCCTGTGCCTAACCGAAATTAATTAGATAAAAAAATCATTTGGCCATAAAAGAAATATACACTATATGCCCAAAAGTATCCGGACACTTGCAGATTTTCACATTTTTTAGAATTTCTCCAGAATAGTTTAACTGACTGCCTTTAAACTTCGGTCATGTATAGAATAGACAATAACTCACATTTTACATTGAAGATTCGGTCCTGAGGGCAATTAGGGGACCGTCTACAAACTGATGAAGACAAAAATGTTTTTGGCACACCGCGTTTCTCAGAATACAGATAACATGATGAAACGTTCAGAAATGGTAATGTATAATATACATAATATTTACAGGAATTTTCGTAAACACAGCACAAATATTTGGGAAGATATAAAGGTTTTCTTAAAAAATCTCAAATTTTCCCACCAGTTATTTGCTTATAACATGCAGAGTTTTCAGTTATATTATACAAAACTTGCAAAAAAAGATGACAATATGTTATAGAAGCATTTAGTAAAAATTTGGAAAAGAATGTTTGAATATTGAAGGAATTATGAGTAGTTTTAGTAAATAATGTTTTACTGCGCATGCGCGAAACATAGTGTAATTTTTCTTTCACAACTTTAAAGCCAGATATATAGGGCAACTTATATAACAATATTCAGTTCAATATCTTTAGTATTCAGAAAGATATCGACATTACAACGAGCAGAATTTTAGCTCCTGTCGAAGAGAAGCTAAAAGATGAGGTGTTGTACACAAATTGATATTTCTTAAACTTATATCTTTAAATAATTATATTGAATTGCATAGTGGTTAGAATTTGCTGAATATCCATGAATACATCTAATATTCGTAGCGAATAAAAATATATATGTAGAATTATTAAAATATTAAAAAAATTAATTAGATAAAAAATCGTTTCGCCATAAAAGAAATATATTTAAAAATATCGTTTGGCCGTAAAATAATTGTAATATGTAACTTGTTAATAATGATATAAAAAATATAATTAAAGTAATGAAATTTTTGTTATTTATAGTGCCTAATTAGCTGGAATTTAAGTTATGCACGTAATTGATAAGTCTTCATGGGTATTCAGCAAATCCTAACCACTATACAATTCAATATAACTATTCAAAGATATAAGTTTAAAAAATATCAATTTGTGTACAACCCCTCATCTTTTAGCTTCTCTTCGACAGGAGCTAACATTCTGCTCGTTGTAATGTCGATATCTTTCTGAATACTAATGATATTGAAATGAGTATTTTTATATAAGTTGCCCTATATATCTGGCTTTAAAGTTGTGAAAGAAAAATTACACTATGTTTCGCGCATGCGCAGTAAAACATTATTTACTAAAACTACTCATAATTCCTTCAATATCCAAACATTCTTTTCCATATTTTTACAGAATGCTTCTCTAACATATTGTCATCTTTTCTGTAAGTTTCGTATAATATAACAGAAAACTCTGCATGATTTGAGCAAATAACAGGTGGAAAAATTCGAAATTTTTTAAGAAAACCTTTATATCTTCCCAAATATTTGGGCTGTGTTTACAAAAATTCCTGTAAATATTATGTATATTATACATTACCATTTCTGAAAGTTCCATCTTGTTATCGGTATTCTGTGAAACGCGGTGTGCCAAGAACTTTTTTGTCTTCATCAGTTTGTAGACAGTCCCCTAATTGCCCTCAGGACCAAATATTCAATGTAAAATGTGAGTTATTGTCTATTCTTTACATGTTCGAAGTTTAAAGGCAATCAGTTAAACCATTCCGGAGAAATTCTAAAAAATGTAAAAATCTTTAAGTGTCCGGATACTTTTGGGCATATAGTGTAACTATTCAAAGATATAAGATTAAAAAATATCATTTTGTGTACAACCGCTCATCTTTTAGATTCTCTTCGATAGGAGCTAAACTCTGCTCGTTGTAATGTCAATATCTTTCTGAATACTAATGATAATGAACTGAATTTTTTTTTATATAAGTTGCCCTAAATATCTGTGTTTAATGTTGTGAAAGGAAAATCACGCTATGTTTCGCGCATGCGCAGTACAATATTATTTACTAAAAATGCTCATATTTCCTGTAATATTCAAAGCCTTTTTCCAAATTTTTACAAAATGCGTCACTAACATACTGTCATTTTTTCTGTAAGTTTCGAATAATATAACATTAAACTGTGCATGTTATAAGCAAAAAAATAGAAGGGAAAATTTGTGATTTTTTAAGAAAACCTTTGTATCTTCCGAAATATTTGTGCTGAGTTTTCGAAAATTCCTGTAAATAATATGCACATTAAACATAACCATTTCCGAATGTTTCATATCTTGTTATCAGTATTATGTGAAGCGATGTGGTTCAAAAAAGTTTATATATATATATATAGATAGATAGATTTAACATTTTAATTTTCTTTAAATTAATTCGTTTTAACACCACTACATTTTTAATCACTTCTACTTCGATCTTAAAACACCGCAATTCTACTTTAACTTCCAGAGTCACTAATCTTTTTCGGGGAGTCCCCTTCTTCCAACTATTTAAACTCTCCGCTTCTGTATAAAGGTCTACTTTTTTATACATATAACCTGCTTGCCAAGACGCGCCGCTTCGTGCGTAACTCTTCAATTCTGGTCATGGCTGTTTCTTTAAATTATGATTACGCTATAAGTTAATATAACCTTCCTTATCATTTTTAACATGGATGAATCGAAATTGGAATAAGAATTGATGTGCGCAACGACAGCCTTCTTATTCAAGACGTTTATTTACACCTCAACTAAATCATGATGTTACATATGTGAAAAACATTATATATAACTTACAAACATAATGGAGTAATTCACACATAGGTATATCAGTTAAGAATTTAAATCAGAGGCTAAGTGAATTTTACGCAATTTTGATTTAATTCAAATTCTCACAGATTGGAGATCATTTAACAGCTTAACAGTTTTGCCCGAACACTTTTCGAGCACCCCCTCAGTCAGGTCATTCTTTTAAACCAATCTACTGATTTTCACGGTTTTTCATTTTCTTTAATTTGTAATGTTTCTAGTAAATGGCTCTAGCAGTCTAAGCAATGTTGGATAGCAAAACAAGTATAAATCAGTTTCTAGGTCAGGTTAGGTTAGGTAAACTCATTTTTAGGTCCTTTTTTCTTCTGTAATTAAAAATTATTAAAATTCAATAAAATAAATATTTGTAAATGTTTCGTTAACTCATTTGATTTCATCGAATCAATTTGAATAGAAAATTGCTTATAAAAATTGCACTTATTTTTGGACACAGCATGGCAGAAAAAAGAAACTGTTAAGTGGTTAAACAATTTGAAAACTATTTTTGTTTTGTTATAGAACTATGGGCTTTATGTAAAATGATGAAGTTAAAATTGAGCACATTCTCCTAAATTGTACAAATGGCCAAACCTCAGAAATAGTTACTTTCAAATAAAGACAAGTTTGATAAAGGTAAGTTCACAAGACAGTCACACAATCAAAGAAATGTATGAAGTTTGTTGACACTAATTTTGGTCTGAAGAAGGAAAATCCAAATTTTTTAAAAAGTACATTTAGCTGATTATACATACAGTACATAATTTTTTTTATTCAGCATCCTTTTTCACCACTTAAAGAAATTTGCTAAAATTCAATAATTAAATATTTTATCACTTTGTATCACTTTTGTAATTGACGTTTTAAATTTGGACAAAAACAAATCTGATGCTTTCCTATTGCAATGATATAGCTAAATTATATGCAGATTTAATTAGTTAAAACTTTAGTCTCTTTTGGGGGTCAGGGAGAAAAAACTCTCATCATCTTTCTGTGATTCTTGTGTAATGGTAATCTTCTCGTGGCATCTTTAATTTTTTTCATCCGGTGATGCATTTCGTAACTTAGGTCCCCCTTTAAAGACTAATTTCTTAAAAATTGGTTTTAAAATGTTTTTTCTGGCGTTCATTTCTTGAATAAAACATGGGAAAAATACTTTTAAAAATCCTATTTTCTTTTAAGTACGGTTTAGGGCTAAGAAACAGTTTGTTACCTACTGATAACACTTGGCTTTATATTTCAGAAGAAAGTTTCTATAATGTCAAACACGGATGAATTTTAACAAATAATAATACCGGTATTGAATTTCCTTCAACACTGTATAATAAAATATGGCATTCTTAAGCGTTCAAACAAAGTTAAAAAGATTCAGCCTCAAATGAAAAACATTAGTTTATTTTTATTTTTAAGCGCTCTAGTTGCCATATGTTGTAAATTGATTTAATAAAAATTTCAGTATGTATCTTATTGGCAACAACAAGCATTAGAGTTTCAGTCCTATTCTAAAGATTTTAGAAGAAAAAATTGGGTATGTAGCTTAACCCTCTCACACCAAGCGAGGCGGTTCCTGTGCGGTCTAACAATTTTCCCTTACAGAGACGAAGGCCGGTCTGAGGTGGTTGGCTTCTTTTGAGGGGAGGTAAGGTTCTGAAATCGCTTCGGAGATAAGTGCGGTAAGGGATCCAATTATCCTTGCTAACTACAGCCCATTTCCTTGCGCCTTAAGGGAAGGTTATAGCAGGGTGTGGGGGGGGTGGTGTAAATGACCACCGAGGTTGGGAGAGTCCAATTCATGTCGCTTCCTCCCATAAAGGCCCGGTTTTAAAGGGACTAGAAGAAAAATGTCGCCTCGGGATTAAAGAGTTAAAGGTAGCACTGGAATTTTAAGGGTTAATAACCACAGCGCATTGGCCACTGAAGTTGTCCAATCCTTCTGAGGGACCAAAGGTACAACTCTAACCTGCGTTTCTATCTTAAGATTGTTGTGGTCGACCCCTTCCATGAAATTTATTGCATTATGTCCTCTCCCTTTCCCCCCTTCTCGACAGCCGACCTTATGGTGTAAATTAATATGAAATATTTTATGTAACAGTCGTGAGTAGACTGCGTAGATAACAGTATTCTAGTTTAAGCTTTTAAATAATAAGACTCCTGGAGATACAAACATTCCCAATGAGGTGAAATCAGTGATGGAATTTAGATGTGAATGGTATTTTGAACAGCATTTAGTCACTTGGTATCCTATCATCTGCAGAAGCAAATTTTCCTTCATTTGTAATTAACTACAATTAAAATCATATGGACTAAAAATTATAATTAAGAAAGACATTTGAGAAATTTTCTTTTCCTACCAGATATTAGCTGTACGCTACAAGTTTGTACATTTATACCTTGATTTCGGTTAAAATCAAACAAGACTTTTAAATTTAGAATGAGGGTGAGAAAATACATCACTGAGAGGAAACTTTATCCCACATCGCAGGGAAAAACTTAGTTTTTTGTAGTATGAGACTAAAGGATGGCTTTACTTTAAGTCCATTTTGTCGCATTTATTTTAAAAATGTTTTTCTTTTCCCACCTTTCATCTTTTAGAGCAACCCGTGCAGTAGAGCAGAATGCCTCATGATTCCTTTCGTGTTTAAATGCAAATTTTCGCAGCAGGAAACCAAAACATGACTTAAAAAAGGATTCTCTGTCACTTGCATGCATTTTCTTTTCAGTTTTATATTTACAGACTTACCTTTTGGAAAAAGTAGATAGTTCTAGATGCCTGATAATTATCCAGAAACTAATTGGCTGGGTTTAAGCTGCCGCTGAAAAGGTAATAAGGTATTTTATCTATTTATTATTTCTTATTCCTATCGGTGTTCTTCGCAAGAATTTTGATAAATATTTATGAGCACATAAGTATAGTATGATATAGTTATGATACTAAAACATTCTTTACCAACAAGCTGAAACCAAACAACATCATTGGAAACAAGAATAATTTGTGTCTCACTTTGAACAAGTTAATTCCCGAGGTGCATATGCTTGATAAAGGATGGAATTGAGTTCTGTGTTTTATGACACGACGATCAGAATTTGTCATGGTACATTTGGTGAATACCGGATATGTCAAGTTACCCTAGAAATAAAAATTCAATTATCAGAGCTATGGTTCTTAACTGATTAAGCTCATTGGGATGCAGTAAAAATAAACAATATGTAGGAAATGAATGTCAATTACTTTTTAATATCCGCTTCCCCTCAAAAATTCTATATTTAAGTCTGTGATTTTGTTATAAAGGATGCCACTAAAATTACTTACACCTCCACCCTTAATTTTCCGAACGACTACAGCTATAGTCATAAAAGCGGTGTCTAGGTATAGTAAAGTGGCTATGAGACCACGTATAATGCCGCCTGGTGGCAAACTATGGATTCAACGTTCCTATCTTGAAAACGGAACGATATAGGGAAAAACGGCAAATGCAAAATTGTAGAACACTATCGATTTAGTGCAAAAAAACACGGTATGGAAATAATACTAAGAATAGAACACATAAAAGGTACATTTGTTTGTTTGCAATTTCCGAAACTTTGAAGTCACAAAACGTGGATGAAAGGAGGAAATGTTATCTTTGAGAGAAAAAATACCCCGATGGACTTTTTCCTGTAGGGATACATCAAACAGCAGGTCTATGCAGCCTCTCCGCCAACACTGTAGGACAATCGACGACGTATTACTGATGCTAGTGCCAGTGTGACACTAAATATGCTAAAATATATAAACGTAAAATTAAAACAAGGGTCCAAATGTGTATTGTAGCTGATGAAGAGCAGTTTGAACACCAAAAATATAGGTATCATGTGATAATTAGTTGCTTTCTTTCTCATTTTAACACATTTCGTCATGAAACGGTGTTGGAAATCACGAATAAATATATGAAGTTTTAAGCGCTCTGTTCTTAGCATTTATCTCCAATAGGTGTCTTTTTGTTCTAGAACGATGATGTTCTACAATTTTGAAATTCATTTTCCGTATATCTTCCCGTTTTCCAGATAGGAACGCTAATCTAGCAATTGCCACCAGGTAGAGCTGTGAGTTGCCACATAGCGTAGCTCATAACCACTTTACTATACCTAAACACTACTTTTATTACAATAGCTGCAATTGTTCTGAATTTAAGGTGGTGTAAGTAGTTTTAGTGAGCACCCTGTATAAGGCTTGTAAATATAATGTTCTTCAGATAATATTGAGAATGTCTTAATAAGTTTATTAAGCTTTACAATAGTGAAAACTATTAATAGGGATACGATATTTTCTATATTTTAGGCTCTTGTTTTTATGTTTGTCTTGTTTTTTTATTTAGGCTCTTGTTAGTATTATGATAAACAAAAAATACTCCTGTTCACAATAATTCCTCTTTTATTTAAAAAGAATTGTTCTATTATCTTCTAATATATGTTAGAAATTAAATGCTTATTTACAGCACTTTGTGAAATGTGAAGAACTGCACACATAAAGGTACTGTCTGTAGTCTCACTTTTAATCTTCGAAATTTTAAGAAGTAATTAGCAATGAGAAAAAGAATTGCCAATGGCAATAAAATATGCAACCTTGTTTAATCCGGCTATTTTAAAATACATGACAACATTGGAAGGGAAATCATATAAGTCCTATTATTATATACGGGAAGAGTATTTTTTATTATTATTTTGGATAGGGTGAGGATATTTTCATAGACGACAAAAACAGCCTACACAAATCTTTGTAAGCTACATAGCAATCTGTCATCGGTTTCATAGATATATGTACAAAGATACTAACAGAGATTCTGATTCAAATCGAAAATGAAAGAAAATTCTGGAGAAAGCTATTCTTTTAAGAAACAATCCTTTCATTGTGTGTTTATTTACAATTGTTTAAGTTGCGATTTATTTCTTAGAAACAAATTCTTTTAGCATGAAAATACTCATGATTTTTCATGATAATGATTCGTTGATTGACAATAATTTCTTTTTACAGAAATTGAATGGAAAGAGCATTATTCTGGAAAGCAGAACTCTCATTTTCTTTTATAATAAAATAAACATATATATTTAACGTGCTTCAAACGTCATAAAAATACATGTTGTTACTTTCTTTGGGATGTTAATTTAGTTGTATTTTGCTTATAAAATAAAAAATATTTTTTAAATTAATGGAGATAAAAACGTTTATCCTGTTTTAAATATTCACAGTTTATTGCTGCAATAGTATTGAATAAATGAATTGAAACAAAGCTTCTGAACTCTCTCAAATGAAAAGATTTATTAATAACAATGGAATTCAAATTTCGAAACTATTAAACAGTCTATGCACCAAGATATCTTACTAACCAATAGTACAAGCGATTATATCTTTTATTTTGTGTTTTGAATTTCTATTTTGAAACAAACTAGCTACAAATTTTCCTTTTTCTTTCTGTAATGAATTATCCATCAAAATAGCTTCTTTTTCTTCTTTGATTATGAAACTATGAAGTTTAAATAATCATAAATTTTAACACGCATTTTTCATCTGCAGATTATAACAAAGAATTTATGTTATTAGCTGAAAGATTCGTATGATTTATTTTTCGAAAGGAAACTCTTAATCTTTAAAAAGTAATTAAATTTATTTTCCCATATTTTATCATTCGGTAAGTATTTTTCTTAAATTAGCATTTTAAATAAATAATTTGATTTTTCCAAGACATCCTTTTATCGAATAAACTGTAATAGAATGTCAGTTACGGTAAAACAATGGAAAGCAAAAATAATGATGAAAGCATATCAATTTTTATCAAGTATCAGAAAAATTTAATCTAAGCAGGGCGCAGTTAATTAATCAAATTAAATATTTAAGCTCAAATTTTATAAAGTAACCGATAACGTGATAAAAAAGTGAAAAATTTCTAAATTATGCGAAAAATATATCTAAAATCTATTCTGTTTTTTTACTGTTTTTTTATCTAGAACCCAGATCATTAGCTTGTTACAAAGAATGATACAGATTTAAATTGCAGCTGTTACAAGATTAAAGATAGGTAAGTAGAAAATATATTTTAACCCTCGACGTTTCGGTAATTAGTTTGCGTCTTCCTCTTTTTTCAGAGTCCTTCTTTCTTTGTTCCCAACATTAAAGCATTTTTTGAGAGCCCAATGACAACAAAACAAACAAAAACTTTTAAAGTAACGCAGCTCGTTAACGCCAACCTGGGAAGAAGAACCGGTCTTCTCTGTGCTTGCTTCGGTCTTTAATAAAACTGTCTTATTTATATGACTGTGTTGGAACATTCAAAAGAAAAAAGAATGGTGTATTAAAAGTTATCATCACTTTGAAATACATTCCTTGAAGCTATTTTGGTGAAAATTACACTAATAATTAAAGTCTCAAGAATATTGCTTTGTCGCTTTGCCGTCCATGCGTCCTTTCTTTTGTTATTCGAAAAAAAAATTGTACCCTTTATTATCTCTTGCGTTATTTTTCTTTTTTTACGAGTTTCTTCCATAAAAATATATATAAAAAGAAATCTTTAAAAGAATTCGCCTTACACCTTTGAATTCCGTGTTTTGCCTTTACAAGTTTTTTTTTTTTCATTTCTTTACTTTTCATTTAATTAAAAAATATTGTAATGTTTGTAAGATGTAATAATCATTATTACCTTTATATAGGCATTTTTTCAGGCTAATAATATTTTTCTTTCTCCTGAACGCAGAAAACGACAATCATTGAAAAAAAAACCAATTAGATCGTTACGCATCTATAACAGCGATATGACAATATAAAATTTCTTTTTATTTATTCTTTATTCTTCATTTCTTTTTATTTAATTATTCTTTTGTCTGATATAAAAGTAAATGATGTTTCTTGCTTCTGATAATCTATATAAATCTCGGTTAATCCTCTATACACATATAACTTTAAGGGACTTACGACTCTTAAACCTCGGAAAAAATGGAGGGAAACAGTCAAATTCGATACATTATATCTCTGAAACAATGCAATTCACAAACTCACGTTTTTTCTGGAAAAATATTTGTTCTTTCTCTTATAGTACACACATTTTCAAACCTTTATATTGGTATGTATTTTTTTGAAAGAGTAATAAATATTGGCATAATTTTTTGGAGAAAAATGAGATAGTTACCTTGCACGCATGATTAAGGATAAAATATTTGTCTAAACACAATATTTTGGGTATCTAAGTAATCCAAACAGTCTGTTTAAGAAACTGCACGACAATTTATTAACATTTAAATTTAATTTATATTTTATATACTAATTCAAAATAAAAATGTTAAAAATTGTTAAAATTTAAACTTTTCTATCCCCTTCCCAAACAACACTTCTTTAGAAAATATGTTCAAAAATGTGTTCCATTTGTAGAAAATAGCACACTACATATACAGTAATAATTTTATATAAAAATATTCAATAGTTCTTGAGATATCTTGCGCGAAATATAAAAAAAAACACATTTTGAGATATAGCGCTTTAAATATATGACCATATTCAATGTTTACATTTTCCTTCACAACTTCCATAATTATGAGATTTTTTTAATGCAGATTGTTTTAAATTGTTCAGAAAAGACAGGGAAATGATATACATATATTTCATAAAATCGAAAATTTTCGAAGTTTAACTGTCGTATGTCCCCTTCATATTAATATTTTATCAATCCATTTAATTCTTCACTTGAAGCTGGAATATCATCTTGCTTTATAACAACTGCTTGTCATCAGTAGCACACTTGGCAGAAGTTATCAGTATTAACCAGATGTATCAAATTAAGTTCCTGTTAAATTAGCTGCAGATAGAAGGTACACGAACTATCTTGCACCAGTGGGCTATTTTTTCGTCTGTCAGAATTTCATAGGAAGAAAATACCTAAATAGTATCTATTGCTTTGTTTATTTTCTTTTCATTTTTTAAATTTATATATTTAAGGCTTAAATTATGAATTGCAGAATACAGATAAACATAAGAAAAAATAAATTAGAAATAAAATATGAAAGTACGTCAGATATCCGCTATGAAAAATCATTTGAATTCTTCTTAATATCTAAAATAAATTTTGTATTAATAAAGAACAGAATGCCACATAAAGGGTTGAAGCAGAATGAAAGAATAAATCAACAAATTATGTTATTTTATTAAAAATAGTTTATTTTAAGTTCCGAGAGTGGCATGCTTCCTTCATTACAACTCCTCAATAAATTCAAACTAGGCAAAACAGGGCAGTGAAATGTATACTTGTTTATTAAATATCTTTTTAGTGACACATAATACGATGGTTTCACAATGTAAAATTTATGTTAGTGCAGTTCTTCAATTCCAATATGTAGAAACCTTTTAATGGGTTAAGAATTCATCTTTTATTATCATGTCTTTAATAATAAATATTAATGTATTTGAAAGCTGATGGCTTGATTTTTGAACAAATTTAAATCAGACGGTTGAAAATGAAAAATAAAAATAACTGAAAACTGTGATTCTCTAAGTGGTAAATTTTAAGCAAGGTTTGAAGTTTAAATTTATAACTGGATAGTTAATAAAACTGAACTCATTTCAACAGCATTCGTTTATTATATAATGGCTCTTGATTACTTTTCTCTCATTTAACTATAGAAAATTGTAATGTATTTCATAGTTTAATCAAACTCGAATTTAAAAACTAATGAGGAATGTCTTTAGTGTACTTGCGCATTCTTTTATTAATGAAATCTGTTTCAACTTTTAATAAATGGCATATTAATTCTAAATTTATTCGCATTCAGTCTATTTTCCTAAAAAAATGTTGCAAACATTAGAAGAATCAGTTTCAGACGTTTAATATTTCTAATAATGTAAGGAAATAATGTCCTCGTTTTAATAATAGATTTTACGGGAAATATTTTGTCGTAAATATTTGATGTGATCCTGCTATAATTTCCATTTTTGGATATCAATCCTTAATAAACTACCAATAAAAAGATGCCTTGCCTGTAAGTGACATTACGGTTTAACTCAAGAAATTTCAAAATAATTTTGTATTAATATACAGAAAAAGTTTCAATTAATATGATAGTTGGTATCTAGAAGTTAGAACACACGCGATTTCGTCGCCAATATGGTTACCTGAGGAATCAAGCGGATTAGTTCCATTAGCAACCGATCGGCTAGATCGCTTACGTCACGGCAAACGTTTTGCGTTTTTGAGTTGTTTACATGCTACTCGGATTATTATAAAACTTAAAAAAAATTATTAAATATTTAATTAAACAATAAAATATATTTTAATTAGGATAAATTCAAATAGTAAATAAATGAAAATTAGAACTTTGAATTATTTAGTGATTATATATTTCTCCGATTACATAATTGAGAGATTTTTTTTCTTTGAGTTATAATAAAAATCGATTGCATGGAATTTTTGTCTACTGAGGACAAATGTTCCTGCTTCATTAGAGTAATTATAAAAAGCTGATTCCATACATTCACTAAGCTAGCGAAGCTACTAGGTTCGCCGCTGATGTTTTTTAAGTTAAAAAAATTTGCCCGGTGCCCACTTCAGATGCCTCAGGCATCGTGAGCACAATTTCTACGGCTTCATTAGAATAATTAAAAGAGACAGATTCCCTGCATTCAATGAGTTAGGAAAGCTAATAGTTTTGTTGAAATTCTGCATCTTAAACGGGAGATAGTACAACGACAAACCAGAAACACAATGGGTTCGAAACAAGATTAAACGATTAACTTTTAACTGTGACCGATGCACATTTGTTTACCATTAAAATCCATCTTGCTTTGGCGACTTGGCGTTCTGGCGCCATTTTAATAAGAGTATGTTCCAACTTCTAGATTTCAACCAATATGATTTAAAGAGCATCTTTATATATTTGTTAATTTGACTATTCATAGTCAGCGCCATCTCGTATTTCTAGCCCTTAAGTTACCATTGTTAAGGAAGTAATAAATTTGCAGTCGGGTAATAATAGGAAGAAATACATTATCTATTAAAACAGACTTTTCAACTACTTGTAGTGGAAGAGTAGCTCAAAACAGCTTGCGTGAGGGCGTTAAATTACAGACTTGGCACTTGGCTGCATTTAAATAACCTGCGTTAAGAAGTGTGTGCTGTTCTGTGAAAACGTTTATTTATAAGGGAGATGTACATTTAAATTCTTGTCTGAGAATTTCTAGAACGCCATTAAATGCTGACTTTTACACTATCTTTAGGGCATGGAAATATTCATACTTCGTCGTGTAAAGTGGGTTTCCGACAGAAATGGAAATCACATTTCGAAATATTACGAGAATATTTCAGTTGAGTTGCATAAATGACAACTGATTCCAATTTAACTTCGGACATGCAGAAAGAAAAGTTCTTTCCGTATAATCATCACCTATTAATTTACTCCAACATATCATAAAAGAAGTTTGGAAAATATGTTGTAGCTAACTTAAATTTATTGAAATAACTGTTCATTCAAGTCTTAGGTTGTATGTTTCTGTTTAGTAGATAATAATAAACACAAAATTCTTTAAAAAATTATTTTATCAGTGTATTAAAAAGAAAAAAAATTATCAAAAATCTGAAAGTCAAAACAAAAGTCGCAAAAACGTGATGCGCAGATAGAAACGCTCTAAGGAAGTTGAAATTGTAATCACATTTTTTTAACCCCTTAAGGGTCGCATTTTTTTGCTATCTAATAAGATGACCCCTCCTGTTTTGGAAAGGGGCTGTCGTTTTCATTCATCTAAGAAGGCATAGAATACTTGAGATGCTTATGGATTCTACGTAATTTTTGTGTCAAATTATAAAGATAATGATTAAATTTTTGTTTATAAGCCTAAAAATGCGATAATTCAATGCATGTCAATATGACGGGTGCGAGACTTAAGGGGTTAATGCAATGAGTGTTTCTTATATTATTCATTGTAGCTTTATATCCTTTTCCTGTTGTTTTCTGTGCTTCTTGCTTTTACGATTATTGTTTTCATCTCCAGATTTTTTTCATATAAAAATCATTCTTCTTTCTTAACACACTGATTAAAGCATTTTTTTAAATTTAATGTTTATCATCTTCAATATTTTATTCATTAATTTATTCAGAAAATAATAAACACCAAAGATAGTGACGCTTTCTTATTTTAAATATTAATATTCCAATTCTTATAATATTTTTAATTTCTTAAAGGAATTATATTTTTTCAAAAATATGAATTTCAAAACAAAATCGTAAAAGCGCGAGATTCTGACAAAAAAACTTTATGTTTATAGGAATTTTAACCACATTTGTAATAAACCTCAAATTTTAATGAATTCCTAGGACTTTCTTTCTTATGACATTCAGTGTATTTTAATTTTTTTATAAAATTGTTTGATTTCCGATGAAAATATTATTTCCTACTTTTAGCTGCACTAATTATAGAGTGTTTAAAAACCGTTTATTTTTATTAATTGCCATTTTTTATCTACTTTGGGAAACCAGTGGTCCAATCTGGGTAACCAGTTTTCGTAAATGGACCGATGACACTATATTTAAAGCTATCTTTTCTTACTTGAAAGTGTATTTGCTAAGAAGTTAGTTGCATTTATTGGAAGGCTACAAAATTTCTACTACTTATTTTTTATTAAAATAACCTTTCCATCTTTATATATTACAAGTGTTGAGGTGGTAAAAATTCAGCAATCTTCCTCTAGATAGCTACATTAAATTAGAGGTTGCACTTACCTGCAGAACCTTGGTATTAGTGTTTTAGTCTGCTACAATTGTGTATTATTGCTTTCATATATGCTAATTTTGCAAGTTCTTCATTTTGTATTGTGTTTTAGTAAGACGAAAAACATAATAAACTTTTTTTTTATCGTGTAATATGCAAATTATTCAAGCATGAGTATTTGTTACAGAATGTTTCATCCAGACTCTCCCACCCATTTTATTAGTGCAGGTAGAATGCACACATATATAGCCCTCCAAGCGGCAAAGTCAGATGTTTGTGTTCTTCATGATCAGTTATAAAACAAATGACTAATGTCTATTTGAACCATTTTTTAAAAAAATATACAAGTAAAATATTCTTCAGTTTTCAAAGACTTGATTGCATATCGAAAAATACGGTTCATCGATTTAAGAAGATCAAAAATGAAAGACTTGATATAAAAATAACTAGTTTCTTTCAACGCTAAACAGTCCAATCGCAACATCCAATTTTATAAGATAAGATGAAACGTCAGAGAATGAAATTAATAGCAAAAATCAGTAAACCGTCATTTTTTCATCCAGAAATGTAAGCTTTTTTAACGTCTTGCAATGTTTATCCGCGACGTCGTGTAGTTATTAGGGAAGACATTGTCAACCACTTCTAAATATCACCATTAGACACTTACACCACTTAGGTGCTCAGCATCTTAACTCAACGAAACACATTCTTTTAAAACGCAGTTAACAATTCCGACTTTCCGAAATGACACGTGCAACTTCGACTTGCTTAGTCGCTAACGATCCAGGTCTTCAAAACCTCCTTCAGTGAAAAGCTGCACTTCTTAAAGAGCTTCCAGGTCTCGGAAAGCGTATCATTTAGGCAGGGATACAAATCACTAAAATCTTTCTTTCGGAAACACTTTGTGCAAAATCGTTCTCTTTCGAATGATGAGGGTAACGACTTTAGTTTTGGGAAGCAGAAGCCTTCGCTCACTCTCTAATGGAGGGTAGTTTTCACGCTTCGGTGTATTTTTCCGAGATGAAACTTTAATCTTGTCACTAGCATATTTCTCCTTTTGCTGGCCATGTGACCAATTTTAAATAACATTTATGAAAGTGGAGAGAAAGGAATATTTAACAGTGTCAACATTTATTTATTCTCAAGACCCTTTGCCACATGAGTCACGGCAGTCTTCATGAAAATTCGAAAGAAAATTATATGGCTCCTTGCTTCCAGCTGACTTTCAATATTTTTCAAGATGAATGCTTAAAGCATGGGAACTGTACACGACTTTTAGGCTTAGACGGAACAAGAGATTTCGAAATCGTTTCCTCCCTCGTTTAGTCTAGCCTAGATGATTTTATTCTAATTTCATGCATATTTGGGCTTTAAATTTGCTCTAAAATGCCTTTTGCTGATGTATGGGAAGTGCTTCTAGGTGCAGAACTTTGATTCAGTAAAGAGATATTTATATATACGCAGGCTGTTCACGCTAATCGTTGGCCAATAGCTAATTCCTAAACCGCGAGAGATAAACATATGCATTCAATTGTCTAAAAGCTTTAAATGAAGTAGTAAAGAATAAATTCTACGTTGTTTGAGTCAATAAATATATTACTAAATTTTAAAAAAATCTAAATTTTTTACAATCCCCCAGACCTATTAGATTTATTTAGTAAAACAATCTTAATACCCTAACATTCACGATGAAAAGAGTTCTACCGTTTAACAACTAAAACTGACCGAGTAATAGATGCATAAAGTAAAGGAGAGCCGTGCCGTATATAAATTTATTTCAGGGAACACCTATCACGTTTTGAAAAAGTAAAATATTTGGGTCATATTAAGAACATCATTCTAATTTTTTTGTTCAAAAATTCAACAGAAAAGTGTAAAACAAATATACAGCTTAGTCTCAAAAGTAATTAAAAAATAACAGAGTTTGTGATGTAAAGAAGATTATGAAAAGAAATACCTCATTTCTTTCAAATTAAAATATTGTTTAAAAATGTTTATAATCAGAACCTCAGAAACCTGAGTTAAAAATCATTTTACCGTGATATGTGCACAAAGCAGCCAGCTTCCTTTGAAATACAGAGACGCACATGCGAAATAAATTCTTCTTACCCATTATGCAACAATATTGGTGCAATATATTTGCATGTCATGATAATAAGTTTTAGCAAATCAGCTCTTGTCATAGATTCTTTTCCGGAGTCTACTTTCTAAGAGACTCCACAGGAACGTATCTAAACTACTGCAATTTCATGATCACTGGGGCCGATACAAGGACCTATGTAAATAATAATGTTATTTCCAAATGTATTGGTCAGGAAAGTTGAAGAGATTTGTTTGCTGACTTTCCACATGCTGAAATCGCATTCTTGACAAATCCCAAGGCGAAATATATTCCTCTAAACAATCAGATAATGGTCCAGATAAAATAGCTGTATATTTAGTAGAAGTTAAAGTATCATAGACAATGAGTGGTCTAATTATAATATTCTTCCATATTCCGGAAAAAGAGTAAACAGATCAACACATTTGCTGCCTATATTGTCGTATATTACGAGGATTTTGTAGTCACCGTAAGTAACTATTGTATTAAGACGTCTTTGGCTTGTAAATTAATACTCTTAGATTCAGAACATTTCATTCAATAAAAGTGGATTTTCATCTGGATTATTTAAATTAGAATTGCAAGTCGCAACATTCGCTCCTGACAATAACCTTTGTTTGAGTATTGGGTGTTATGGATATGCTCCATGTTTCTTAAAATTCTTCAGAATTTAGATTCTAATTAAGCAAAAGCTTTGCTGATTTTTCGTACAATACTCTCTAGATGAGCGACGGGACACATTAGAACATCATCAACAGGTAAGCGAAGAGTTCATACAGTGGAACGTCTCAAAGATAAGCTGTTCTTGTGCTAACAATTTTTCTATATCGTTTAACAATATTATCAATTGTTTTGCTAAATGTGTGCCTTTCACTAGGAAATTCAATGCATATTAATTCGCAGCTTCTCGCTTATTCCAGCTGCACTGTACAAAAGGCAACACAATTTCGCCGGTCTACATTTAAAATATATTTAAGAATAACAAATAAATAAATACTTTCTAAGTAAATAATTAAGTATTAAAAGTCGTCCTTTCGAAGTGTTGTAATCCTTCTTCATGTCACGTAATCGAAAGAAATCTAAAACCTAAAACACATTTATGCGTCATTTCAGTTTGATACGACCTCTTAAGATCTTTCCCGAGGTGGCGGTTTAAATTACCTAAAATAATGAAACTCAAATTTTAGAAATAGATTGGATTTAGTCTCAAAAGAGTAGAGAATTCTTTTTGTTTAAAATGTTAATGTGCCAAGATTATTTTACTTAATATAACTAATAAGACCGGGGGGCTCTATCAAAATTTAGACTCTTTACTTTTTTCAGAAACATATTTATTGACTTAAACAGCCTAAAAAATAATATCTCACTTCATTTAAAGTATTTTTTAATAAAAGTATATGTCTATTTCTAACAGTTTAGGAATCAACTATTGGCCAATGATTAGAGTTTTCAACCTGTATGTTTATATAGAGTATATTATTAACTAACTTCCCACTTTGAAACAGTACTAGGACTATTTTGAGATGGACAACGTAATTTTGAGCCGTAGTCGGATGACGAGGGCAACACATGAGCCGGCACCCCTTCTCTAAACTTCCGCAGCACAGCAAACGGACAACATTAAAGCCTCGATGTCAAAGTTAGCGTGCACCAGTCCCTCATATGCTGCAGATCTATGGTGGAAACGTGTTCTGAACATGGAGCCTGCTGGATCGGAAGCCCAGACCTGAGCACCAATCCATTGTGACTTTTATATATGTTTGGAATGTAAATGATTTTTTTCAATTACTATAAATTAAATAAAATTTTTCATAAAGTCAATTATTAAACTTAGATATGAAACAGTGTTTTGATTAACTAAAAGATTTTAAGAGAGAAAAAACTAACTTATGTTGCTACTACAATTCGTTTAAATAAATGAGAATTACTCAAAGAATTTTTACCGAATGAGAAGCGATAAATAAAATCATCAATATTTGGCTTGCAATCTGACGTTACGGCTGTATAATATTGTACTAAAAGCAATAAAAATGCAAAATTATTATTAACAATGCGTCTTTCAGCTTCTGTTGACGAAATGACAAGTAATGAATGAACAAAAAACATGGAATTGTTGCATTTTATAACATGATAAAAGGAGTTGATGTTCTAGATCATCTATTCCGGAAAAATGCTGTCTCAAGAAATAATTGTCACTGGATTATGGTTCTTTTTTCACAAACTTTAAAACATATCTAATATTAACGCTTTTGTAATTTTTGAACACAATAATATCGATAAGGATATGAAAAGATGGATAAGGAAACGAAAATTTCAGTTGCTTGCTTCAAATTTTATTTAGAGCGTCCCAATGCCCTCCTTCTAGTGGAATTAAAAAGAACAGCAAATCTTCTGTTAGGAATCAACAGTACAGGACGAGAAACAACGAAGTCAACGGGTAATAAAGGTAGATGCAAACATTTTGAAGAGATAAGGACAAAACTCTCCAAAAATACTAACAAAAATGCTATAATTGGGCCTGTGTGTAGACTTTAAAACACGTAGGTGCAAAATGTTGTGGTTTTTTAGAGTATTTAGAGTGGAATTTTTTTAAAAAAATTAAAAATAATTATAGAAAATTATTTTTACTAATTTTGCATTTCTAAGATGTTTATTCTTTAATTTTCCACTGCTATATTTTCTCTCAGATCTATAGAAAAATAAGGAGAGAAAATGGAGGACATATATACCCCACACACCTAACCGTGTACAAAATTTCAAGCTACTAACGGAAGGTTAATAGTAAGGATTTCAGTAACTTTGGGTGACGAGTTAGAATAATGACGCATGAAGCAAAATTCTAACATCTGGTCTCCATGGCTCTAGAAAGCAAATGGCCTTCATGGTCTTGACTCAAGAAATGTTGAAAAAAATGCAAATTCAGAAAGAAATTTAGCCGACAATGCTCTGATTTTCCATTGTTTTCTCTTGTCTTTTCTGGTAGCACCCATGGCACGTAACCGGAATCGATAACACCAGCCGCTCACCCCTGCTCCTAACTGCCTCTAAATTGGGAATGGAAACGCGATGGCAAGGTCTCGGCTTCTAGACCGGAGGGTTCTAGGTTCAAAACTCAATTCCACCGAAGATTCATTATGCATGTGGGCCTGGCGTACGTTAAATCTGACCTGGTGGGTCAAACCCGCTGATGTGGTGTGGAATTTTGGAAAGGGGTGTTTCCTCTTCGTCTTCTGACCATGATTTAAAATTACTAGGTCTGTCGCAAAAATAGGACTCGCGTTGCTTTTAAATGGGGCGTTTACAGCTAAAACTAAAAAGCATGACACATAAGCCACAATAACGATTATATGTTTCTTTTGTCAGGCCATGCTTATAATGCCAATTTCAAACATGACTCATATGTTCTTCCTTGCATTGTCCATTTAAGGTCCGGCTGTGTATGTATTAACAGAACGTCTTGATAAACCTAATATTTATAGGGTCGTTGATCAGAATCTTGGGCTCTATGTATCTAGCCTTTTTATGAACTAGCTAACTCTCATTTTTTAATGGATTAGAAATTTTTATACAAATTAATTGTTTCATACAAAATGAGATGTATTCATTAAATAAACGAAATATAGATAATTTAATCACATTCCTAGCGACTAACGAAGACCTAATTAAAAGGAAAAATACAACACCGTCACATTCTCCAGCCTATAAATAGATACTTCCAAAGATTCACCTCCCGGAATCAGAAATTCAATGAATACCCAGTGGAGCAGCAGAGCACACTAGCTTAAGAAGAGCAACCAGCCACCACCAAATATTCCGTAATTAATTTGAAAAATTCACCCTTCACATCACTGCCAATCCTGGCGTAACAATTCCAGCGATTCCTAAGTATAAATAACAAGACAGAACAAAAAGCCAGTCCCACGATTTTTAGGATGATTGTGACAATAATTATCAATATAACCGATTGTTATACACTATCAATTCTTCTTTATCGTCGCATCGAACGACACTAACAGCATGGAGATTCAACTGTATGAAACAATGTAACTAAAGGAAACATTCTACCCTTTCACTGCACTCATATGATAACTCCTCTTGTATATATATATTATATTATATTCGGATTGTAACCCTCTATATACTTTTCATTATATACTTCTTTGTTTGTGTATGTTCCCTTTTATGTGTTTTTATATCTCATGATGTATTTTTTTGCTTTTGCTTTTCTATAAAGTTTCACACATACTCATCCAACCGACAGGGAGACGTTGAGGCTCCGACTTCGGGGATATGCTGGGGTGTTATGTATTCATTAAGTTTGGTCGTTTAAACGCTGTAAAATACATTTCTCGTGCCAGAAATTACTTTCATTGTAAATTAAGATAGTATTTTAACTCTTTAATCCCGAGGCGACTTTTTTCTTCTATGTCCTTTAAGATCGGGAGTTTTTGGAAGAAAGCGACACGAATTGGACTCTCCCAACCTGGGTGGTCATTTACCCTACCATCCTATCTCCTGCTATACCTAAGGCGCAGAGAAATGGTCTGTGGTTGGCAAGGATAATTTAACCCCCCTACGGCGCTTATCTTCTAAGCGATTTCAGAATCTCACCTCCCCTCACAAGAAGGCAATCGCCTCAGACCGGCCTTCGTCGCTGTTAAGAGGAAATTTTTAAACCGCCCGGAATCTCCTCGCTTGGTATGAGAGGGTTCAACCTAAAATTTCTGTATAGGCACTTTGAAAAAGAATTTACTTTTCAAATATCTAATTCAATACATTGAAGTTTAAAAAGCTCTGTCTATTTCAGTGACGTAAGGAGGGTAAGGGCTCTCGGGGCGAACTATGATTTTTTCGTCGCCTGTCGTCATCAGTGACTTTACAAGGGTAAATGGCGCACGGGGCTTAGTATTATTTTTTCGTACCATCATCATATTTTACTTTTAAAAGTAACAAAAACACACTAATGTTTTGTCCCCATGGCGCCACCTAAAACTGGCGCCCGGGACATGTATACCCCTCTTGTCCCCGGTCGCTGCTCCTCTGGTCCATTTCCTGAGATCTTGAGGGGAGTTGGAACCCTAAGTCCGAAAATGTTAAATTGGCCACTTCGATGTACCTTTTCTCAAATCTACTATAGATACTTGTTTGAAATTTTTTATGGAAGTAAAGTACACCTTTCTCATTATACTGAAATGAGCTTTTGGTTAATTTTTAATTTCTTATATATTTACAAAATATTTAATTAGACATAGTGAAATCTTACCCTATTTTGACACAAAAATTTGTAAAAAATATAATTTTGAGTTTTTTTAAAAATCTCATTTCAGTGTATTGAGAAAGGTGTACTTTACTTGTAAAAAAAGTTTCAAACATGTATCTATAACAGAGTTTGAGAAGAGGTACATCGAAATGGCCAATTTCACATTTTTTGTTTTGACACAAAAAAAATTGTAAAAAATAAATTTTGGAATTTTTTTAAAAAAAATCGTTTCAGTATGATGAGAAAGATGAACTTTACATTTCAAACATTAAACTATAACAGATTTTGAGAAAAGGTACATCTAAGTAACAGCGTTAGGGTTAACGGAATTGGGGTTCCAACTCCCCTTGTTGAAAACTGAATCACGCAACCAAAATCCCCAATATATTTTTATAACCTAGAATAGATTAATCATTTTCTGCATATTTGAATTAACAAAAATACCAAAGGAATCATTACAATCAAAATAATCTACAGAATTCAAGAAACATTTATTTCAATCCACTACTTCAAGCAAGGGATAGTCAAAGAAACCTTAGTCGAAATGAAATCAACAAATACGATACCATACAAAAATAAAATTGCTTCCTTCATCTCAATAACACATAACAAAACGCACTAGCTGATTCCTTCACACGAATAATTTTTGAAACATACTCTGGAGTCGTTATTTTATACATCGACATCTGAGCAGAAATTATTTGCTCCAAATCGAGTTTTACTGGAAGTCATTTCACATATATTTAAAGCAGAGTCTCCAAGATTTGATATAATCCTCAAGATGAAATGCATCTCAACGAAAATTGTAAATATTCTCATTTCACCATAAATATATTTGCTTCGCAGTGCTAGTAGTTCCCTATATTTCTATTGAAACTTGTCGTGAAACAGTTATTAATCACCGTCTACAAGTAAATAAATTAGATTTCGATGGTAGAACTAAGAAAGCAGGTCTACTACTCAAAAGAATAATTTAAATTTCTCTTTTGGTGGAAAGGCATGAATTCTATGAAGGCATTTTCAAAAATAATTCTCTAGAACTGTAAAATTTCCTTCTGAGATGAAGTACTATTAAATTTTGTTATAAGCCTTACTCTAAGGTTTTTGACGTAAATAACGGCTTTCAATCAGAACACTTTTAAATGCTCTTCGCTTAAGACAACTTGATTAGGATTTTCTCCGTTTTTCTGATAATATTTTTAATAAATTTAAATGAAACAATATTGACTAACACTTACTGAATAAAATATTGAATAACACTAATTTATGTTCTACTAATACGTAAGTCGATAAAAGAAATTACCAGACGCATTATTCCACATCAAATCCAACTGGAGCGAATTGAGCTTCAGGTGAGGTGAAGAAGTTGGAATGTTGAGATTCACTGAAAAGTGATCTCTTGATAAGATTCGAAGCTGAATACACTTCTTAAGAGCTTATAATGTTTCTGCATGAGAAATTCATTATCATATCTTTGAAGTTTATGGTAAGCGTGCAATGAGCAGGCAGCACAACGGGAAATGGCGTCATTCTACAGGGTAGAAATGCCAGGCCCCTCACTGTGTGATGGTAGATTGTCGCGGGCATCTCCACTCATTCCATCTATGCGCTCGTTCGCGGTAATGGAGGAGGTGTTCCGAAAATTCTGTCTGTCTATCAGACTGAAAATTTTATACAAATCTTCAAATGGGAGGTATTGTTTCATCTGTCATGTAACCCTGATTTGGATCCTAGTGATTACTTCCTTTTCCCATAAATGAAACAACACTTTTCAGGAATAGGTTTCTCTTCAGACAATGATGTCAAGATAAATGAGCAGGGACATTATTTAAAAGTCGGAATGAATACGATGGTCCTGCTGCTTTCAGTTGATTTGGCAATTACGTGAAAAAGGGATATCTTGTTATTTCTCTTGCATTTTGTAGCAGCTGTTACTCTATAATTTTCATTGTCATTTTAGCCTTTTTTATCAACCTAAGTAACTGAATAACTCTAATAATAATTTTTAATTACAATAATGAATAATGTTTCATAATAATTGTTTAATTTTAATAATATTTAAGGATATATTTCCTTTCCGTTTTCCCTCTAAGCAAGACACATTCTATCCCTATTTTAGATTATTATTTTCCCATTTGCTCCTAATTCTATAATCAAGGTATTACTGCACTGGAAATATATTGAATCCTATAACTGCAAGGAATCAAAATCCTTTGTTTTTCTTTCTAATAAGTTGTTTGAATATGTTCCTGCTAATAAGTCAAATGCAGAGATTTTAAAAAGAACTTAAAGAATGAAGTCAATTCAAGTAACTTTTCAGTCACATGATGACCATCACTGCGAGTATCATCTAACATTTAACTGCATGTTGACTTTGGCTGTGATGTGATGCACATCCTTGTTCTCCTGCAAGATTCTCAGTTAATTCTACAGCTAAATTTACGATCGTATTTCAATTTTATCGTGTAATCATGAATTGATTTCACTGCCATCTTTCTTTCGAAAAATAGATAGAAACTTAAGAATGAAGTCAATTGAAGTAACTTCACAGTCACATGATGATCATAACTGCACATATCACCTAACATTTAACTGCATGTTGCCTCTCGCTGTGATTTGATTCACATCCTTGTTTTCCTGCAAGATTCGTATTTAATTCTACAGCTAAATTTGCGATCGTATTTGACGTTCATCGTGTAATCATGAATTGATTTCACTGCTAT
>BGPR01000100.1:60215-154460 GCA_013235015.1 Araneus ventricosus
GACGTTCATCGTGTAATCATGAATTGATTTCACTGCTATCTTTCTTTTGAAAAATACACATTGAGAAATTTACAATTAATTGGTAATCATAATTAAATTCTCCTTTTAGCATGAAGTTCTAACTAAAATTCACTAAATTTTTAAGCTAAATGATGAAGCTGAGTCATTAATTTTAAAATATCAGAACAAAATAATTACATTATGCTTATAAGATAATTAATACATTCAATGCATGCGATTCTTTTCACTTATTTAGCCATATTTGCGAACAAACCTTCAAGAACAACAGATCAAGTAATTTAGAAACAATTGATTTCATTATATCATAACCATTAGTTAATAATTCACGTATAGGCGTGAGTTATAATATGAAGCTCATATTGTGGCGTGTTAAATGAAAATTATTCTGCTTTAATATTTATGGCGTTGTCATAACGTAATGAAACGTGCGTTGATTATTTTTGCATAAATTTAAATGACAAATGCTTATTTAGTTTCATGATTAACAAAGTCTTGAGACATTTCAAATTCATTTGTCGTGGGAAATATATACTTAGCATAATATATTAACACAAAAAATGTAGATTATTTTGAATACACTTTATATAAAAATAATTATAAAATAAGATTTAAGAAGCGCTTTAACATATTTAACGTCTCTTAATAAATATTCATTATGGTCATAATAACTAAATTGCTTCAGTGTCAAGTAGATTAAGCATTAACCTAGACTCGACTAGAAGAGTGGCTACATTAGGTAGAGAAATAATCTGATTTAAAATGCTACTTAAAGAATGTGCGCTGGTTTGTCTTCAACTAACTCCGACGAAATTCTCTTTAATTCCTTGTAATGACTCATTATAATGTTTTAAATTACTATTATCTCAACAACGCGTAACTGAAAATAAGAAGAGCAAAAAACTTAAGGAAAAATATTAAACTTAAGTATCTCAGCATTAAATAAGCTTATGCTGAAATCTACAGTAGTGTAATTATAACAAAACTGAATAACATCGTAGAAACATTATGTAGACATGATGAATAGAGATAGATCTAGTGACTGCTACAAAGAATCATTACTGCATCGAAGCTCTCCTTGGCTCATATAGCTGTGATTTCGTTCTTGATAAACTCTTCACGTAAGGCCTCATTTCATGAAAGAAGTAAGTGGTTATTCTGAAAATATTTTGATGTAATGTTTTTGATAATGAATGTAAGTATCATAATTGTTTATGATTTTTGTCTTTATTAATCTGCCAGTATGCCGGCGCGCCGTCATCATTTTGTTTTCTTGTCCTCATTTGATGGTTTATATCTGTTCTCTTAAGTAAAAGGGTAGGTGACCTCCTTCAATATTTACTCAAAAATTCCCACTCATTCGATTTATTTTATATGGAACTTTTTTAAATTTATAGACTATATTCTGTATTTCATTTAACGTATAACTTATCTACTCGTATATTAGACGAGGGATGATATATTTCTGCACATTTGGTCAGTCAGTCATCTTGAATGGCCCATGAACTTTCATAAAATTGTCCATTTTCTAACAAATAACAGAAAAGGTACTATATAACTAAATAACAGAATAGTGATACTAATAATTACTAAAATAAAGAACAGTTACTATTTAGTTTGTGACTTGATATGCTTCTCAGGTGAGTTATTCTTTCTAATTTTTTGTGACTGTCAGTTTATAGTGTTTTAGCACACCATGGGCAGTAACAATAGAAAATCCTTCAAAATCTCTAGTAATTGTTGCCAAAATAATCCACTTGATACTGCCTAGATGACAGAATATCTTTTTTCCGGCTTCGCTTGAAAACGTTTATAGAAGGAATATAGTACTTCATATAGAAGAAGATTGGCATTTACTGATGAGCTTCGATTTATATTCAAATAACTCAAATATAGTGAAATAAAAGTGTAAACAGCTTCAAACATAGGGAAGCCCCGTACAGCATAATGCAATCGTGTACATTTATAAGAATTTGGTTATTTATTTTTCATTCCATTCGGAAAGAAAATCTTGAGATATAAATGATTTTAAAGCATATTAGAAGGTTCTAACTATCTCGCAAATCGCAAATCTGCTCTAGGTTAAAGAAGACTAGTTTGTGGACAAGAGAGATGGGAAAAATAAAATCGATGATGCTCTACAACTATGAGATTGGTTTGTTTCTCTCTATCGTTTTGTTTTTGAGGTAAAAATTCTAATTCCACAGTTTGCCGTCAGGTGGCGCTGTAAGTAGTCTCATGGCGTAGCGCATAACAGCTTTACGTTTATCTAAACACCACTTTTATGACTATAACTGCAGTTGTTCTGCACCCTGTATATATGTGCACACAGTAAGACAAAAGGTAAACATCTAGAGAGTAAGAATTATCAGATAAACTTAGGGCAATTTTTCCTATGTCGTTAAATCGCTGTTTTTTCTTACGAAACATTGTTACCTCTACACAGGTTGGAAGGGAGAAGACAAAGACAGAATTTAAATCCCGCCCAAGCCACACTGGAAGCAGCTGAGCTGCCATGAAGCAACCCATCTAGCAAGAAGGCTCCATAAGAAATCACAGACATCCACAAGTACAAAAACCGAAGAAAAGCAGTTGGCTTTTTCGCATGACGGTTCTCGGAGTGTCAAACAGAAAAATGTTAAATACAATAAAACTAAAGATCTACTCTGACGCACCCAATGTCCAAAGGGTCATCAACCGAACCGGCTTCTTCAAAAAGAGAATTTAAACAAAACAAGCCAAAAGAATAACTTATGAAATGTAAGAAGAAAAATTTACAATACAATAACAAAAATATATAAATATAGTAACTCCGGGAGAGTCACCGCATCCCGGATAGATGCCACACACCTTGTATTTCTTGTAATTATCGATAGATGACAGTCAGACGAGCAGTATAGGTGCGCAATGAGATTTCTTTAACCAGGTTATATCATGAATCCCAATTCGATGATTGCTTTTAGCTGTACAATCGTTATTTTGAGGAAAACGCATGATTTCACCATCCAAACTTTTAAACACCTTATGCTTAAATACTTTTTATGCTCTAATTGCTAAATACATGCATGATTTCGAATTCCAAACTAAGTGTAGAGTCTGTATAGAGTACTGTTGTATGGTTACGCCATTTTCCTTTGCGAGGGCAGGCAACTATGGTGTGCTGCGTCTGTACCTTACAAAATGGGATATATGCCGCACTGCGATCCGGTATACATACACGCAGCAGTTTCTTTTGTACGGGATGCCGCGATTAATAAAATTGAAATTTATCTATCCGTGTCTTATTTTATTATGTTACTGAACACTTATTGGGTTGAACAGCAAGTTGGGAGCAAATTGACTCGGTATCAGGTATAGGGTCTTGAATCTGCGATGCTTGGAACAAATCGGCAACTGTTGGCAACGCCCCTCGGGGCTTTAAAGTCATTGGCAACTTCCCTTTTAACAACAACGCGCTCCCAGATCATTTGTTTTATGCATTAGCGGATAGTGAAGTGCCCGTACCAGAAAACACGACACAAGAGAAGGCAAATTCATCAAGTAAAGTACTAATCAACACACCTCAAATCAATATACAGCCTGCAGAACCAGGAACGAGTAGTGTAAAACCACCACCTACCAAACACCTACATAAAATCTCTCCTATTCCGAGGCTTAGCCAGGTGACAGCAAAGCACAGAATTAAGAAAACAGCAGTACTCTTAACCTCTATTGATAATAGGAATGCGCTTAGAGCAAATTTAGAGAAAAGATTCCAAAAATGTAAGAAATTTTAAAAAAAGATGACAAAACTATCAAGAAAAAATTTAATTTTGAATCAGGTGGAGGATCCCATGACAGTTCATCAGACATTGATGAATGTTCAAACAGTATCAAGTTTACTGCAGCAAAGGAAAAAAAGGGAAAAATAAAGAGTAAGAAGGCAAAGAAAGATGCAAGATAACAATGAACAGATGGATCACACATGTGACGCAGACGTTCTTTGCAAGGAATGTTCAGAAAACTACTACAAAACTAAGAGGAAGTGTCATTGGCTTCGTTGCATCATTTGTGAAGACTGCACTATTTTCGACACTTTTTGTATAGATTTCAGTCGAAAGATAAGGTCTATTAACAAATAAAACAATGTAAACACTATTTTACTTTTTTCTTTTCCCTCTTTAATACGCTGATGTTACGTTGTTGCTGAAATAACAATTAAAATTCAATCTTTAAAAAATAAGTAGAAAATTTTAGTAGTGGACTACGTAGGCAGAATAATATTGATTTAAGCCTACTAGAACGTTTTATTGTACTCATTTAGTTTCTTTTTGTTATTACATAGGTAATTATAGTCCAGATATGAATATTTGTTTGAATATTTTTTATTTATATTATTCATCCTGTTCTTATGCCAGGCGGGTCATAACTCCCGCACAAGTGCGGCGTCTCACCCTGAATATAAGGGTGACGCGCCGCAGTGTGATGTTTTAGAAAAAAATTGTTAAAAAATATTAATTATTTTTTTATATTTTTTGTCGTAGTTCACATGTTGTATATTTAACATTAAATAGCACAGCATGGTTTATTTTATTTTATGTACACCATGGGATTTTATACACAACTTCAAATAAATATGCGGCATATCTCCCGGAATTACCCTAAAACAAAAGTAAATAAAATTTAAATAAGGTAAAAAGAAATTAAATAATAAGATAATAAGTAGTAAAGTAAGAAGTAAATGTCAAAGAAAATGTTGTTTAGATAGCCAGTAAAAGTTATAAGACTATGTTTTCCGAAGAAAGTCGTAAGTATCAATATGGATTAGAAATACGTTCAAATACATAAGATTGAGAAGGAGTTAAGTTTGATAGCAATCAATTATGTAGAAGTTTCTGATCCTTAGTACAACCAAGGAAGATGGTTCATCTTCAGGCAATATATACAAAGAATACTTCTGTCCACTATGATACTTCCTTTACTATCTACCAACGTCCTCAGAGACTAAGATTCAGAGGGAAACAAAGGATAAATGAATGTGAAAAATCATTTTTAACAAATCTAATATTAAATTCTCATATCCATAGTAACCGGCTTACATACTGAGGAAATCATTCTTTGTCGATGTATCAACTGGAAATCTGGATTGCGTATTGCTTTATTACGAAGTGTTAGCGTCGTTTCTTACGGCTGTGTTATCATTTTACCATCAAAGATTCAGAGATAAAGTAAATTGAAATGTGAGAAAAATTAAATTCCCGGTAGCTAGAAATCGAAATGATGCGAAGAATTTAGAAATTCGTCGTCTTCAACAAGAAGAGGTAGAGTGTTACAACGAATTTTGTATACGTTTCTTTCTCTCGCAATGATTTTGAAATATTACCAAGCAGGCATAACAAGCTTACCTTTGTTATTCATGATCTTTATTGTCTTCTACTAAATTGTAGTAGTAAAAAAACTAGTGAGATAATGTTATCAAAAGTCCTATCACTTCTGCATGGCCATCTTGAAGCTTTCCAGCATAGGTGCATATATGTGCTGCACGCACTATTTAGTGCTTCTTCCGTGACCAAGAGAAATAAACTCCTCTTTGGATTCTCCCATTTCTCTATGTGTCTCCATCTCTATCAATCATGTGTAAGAAATGAGGAATCGGAGAATAAGCTGTATGTCATCACGAACAGCTACAATCGACATATCATCCATGTACATTGAATCTCTGTAAAATTTTCTTTTATAAACAACCATCCATATCACGAATCCCAGACGAATCCGGTCTATCCAAGCAAGATGACCATTAATATTTTGGTTTTCTATCAAGCCTGGAAACGAATGCAATATTTAGGTCATTCTCACGAAAATGTGCTTTTTACAGTCCCGGCGTGGTAAAAATCAGAAATGTCCTAATATTTTTGCCCATATGTATAATTTAAGTTTTAAGAAAGCTCTTCAATACGTTTCTACTAGAATAGTTTTACTATTTAACTTTTATTTTTCAATGAATATAGTTCAAAAGTCCCCTCCGCGGACGACTCTACACATGAAATTCAAAATAATATTTACTGACACTCAAATAATTTTTTTAAAAAATTGTATTTTTTTTCAGCATTAACTAGTTTAAAGTCTCTAATTAGTGTCAAATCTAACATTTTTTAAAATTATTTTTACTTAGGAATTAATTTTTACACTTTGTCCCCAGTCAAATACGTCTCCCTCCGTGGACAAAGAAAATGACTTTAAAAAATATCACAAATGGCAGCTCATGTCAAATCATCATAAAAGAGTTCATAAGAGAGGTAGACAATTTGTTCTTTAAAGAAAATGTTTTGTTCTATTGCGAATTTATTGAATATATTCCAACTTATTAGTTCCATTTAGAGCTTGGTAAAGTTCTCAGCGTTCACTCCGTGCACAACATAAATAATTTAAGAAAATCTAATTTATAATTAAAATACAAATTTTTGAGGTTTAGTATCGAATTTCATAAAAATAAGTGTACCACTTTAGCTACGTGAAAACGAAAGCACTTAAAAATTAAAAACTTAGTTTTTGTCTCCTCCGTGGAATTTCCCTACTTGGACCTAGAATCTCCACAGAGAGGATGGCATGGTCAACAAAAGAGACAAAATCCCAAAAATCATGATACAGTTAGATAAATTAAAATAATATCAATTAAAAGTTTTTTGGTAGTTATTATTTATGAAATATAGTGATTTTCTTTTGTATTTTTTAAAATTAAAATTAAAATTATATTCTTGAAAAGAATTAAGGTAAACAATTCATATAGAATATTTATAATATTAAAGCTTCAATGATGTAAATATAAGCATTTTAATAGCTAAATTTATTTTTAGAAAGAATAGGAATTTCAAAAAATAAAAACACAAAGCAGTCAGATGCTCAAATTCAGAAGAAAAGAGAGTAGAAAAATTTAATACGAGACTTAATAGATTGTTTATTAATGAATAAATACATGATAGTTCTTAATCTAGTACAGTGGTTTCCAACCTATGGGCCGCGGCCCACTTGTGGGTCTCGGATAGCGTATTAATGGGCCGCGAAACGCTAGTCATTGTAGCTTCAAGAACCCTTTACTCGTTTCTTTGCTTTATAAAACAATATATTTTTATTCCTTTTATTGTAAGTTTCACTAATTATCAGCATATACGGGCATATAATGTATAGGGTGTCCGAGAATTGTGGGACATATTTCAAAAATTAATTTTAAAAACCCTAAAAATCTGGTTTTTTTAATGAGACCGCATTTCAATTTTTTTTCAGATAGGAAACGCGCCGTTTTGTGGTCTAGGTGAACGTAAATTATTTAAAATCTCCCATTTTTGAGAGCCATTATCTGCGAAAATATAAAGCTCGAAGAAAAATAAAAAGCATATACTTGTAGGGAATTTTCGGCTCTTTAATTTGTTAATTCACTCATAGTGTGAAAACAGGATATTTTTTTAGTTATTCAAGAAAAACTAAAAAGGAAACCAGAAAACGCGCATCGGCTTCTGCCGATCGGTATCTATTGCGTACGGAATTCTCTCGCTGTGGCAAATTTAGAACTCCGTAACGCCACGTTACCTATGTGATTACTTATTTAAAAAAAATTTCATTTGCTCTCTCATTTAAAAAAATACTTGAATTGTAACATTATTAGGGTTTTTTTTATTAATTTTCGAAATGTGTCCACAATTCTCGGACACCCTGTATATATATATATAGTGTATATATACCCTGTATATATATATATATATATATTGTATGTGTTTGTATTTTTTTTTCTTGCATATTTAGTCAGTGCGCCTCAAAATGCAATTTATACAACAGGTGGTCCGCAAAACCAAAAAGTTTGTGAACCGCTAATCTAGTATATAATTGATTACTTTCCTGCAAAATGTTAATTTTCATTTATTTGAAATTGTTTGTAAATCTTATTTAACTGATGCACAGTCAGTGCTATTATTAAAAAGTGCCATTTATTTTAAAATGTTAAGTTTTATTGCACTGGTTTTTAATAACTATTTTTATTGTTTAATTGTAAGAAATAAACCTGTACCAAATCTGCCCAATAATTAGTCAGTTATGATTTCGTTTAAAATGCAAAAGTTCCATTGACTATCATGCCTCCTTCGTAGACGGTTAAAAATTTTAGAACTAAAAATAAACATTAAAAAATGAAATAGAAAATTTGACCACTAATATTTTTTACATACATTTGTAAAATAGCATTTTGTTTTAGCTATTGGTACCTTTTTCAAGAGAATGACCCATTGTTATATAACCAAACTGAATTTAGACTACATATACATACTTAGAAAATTATATTTATGTTATATATCATGTCTAAATCGATTGAGTAACATAGTCAAATTTGACGCTTAGGCATTTAACTCAATCGAACAATATATTACATCTATATCGAAGATTATATGGTTTTCATATTTTCTGCATTTTATGTTCATATTTATATGCAGAAATTAATATTAAAGATGAAGTGCGGCTGGAATTTTTAAATTTCTTACATGAATATTCAATTGGAAAATATATTTTTTGTTTAAAGCTAAGAAAAAACGCAAATTTTCATATCCGGAATAGTATAGGCTTTACATGTCAGGCTGGTGTATTAATCTAGTTCAGATTATACATCCACCAAGACCGTGGCATGCATGCGCATCTTGTCGAAGTTCTAAATACAAACTAAGAGATTTATTATGTCCCTTCTTGCTTATAGCTTTGAAATTTCAACTAGTAATATTTTGCACGTGGTGAATTTATGATAACAAATTCTCGTATTTTAATTTATGTCTATGTTAGTTTGATGATATCCGAATTCACGACTTAGAAACCAATTGTAAAGCTATTTGTTTTCACAGAACTACAAGCATGCTACAAAATCATTCCTTTATTTTGATCAAAGACACTAATAAATTTTACGGCATCAAAAACAAAATTTCATTTTTTTAAATCTTGCAATGTCCATTCGTTTTACGTTTTTCTATCTTTTCTAAATGTCTTTTAAAGGTAGAATAATGGTTGCTTTTCAGAATATTTACAGAAAACTAATTTTTCTTAATATTTATTGTTAATTAGCAGTAATAGCATAAATTAGTTAAACTCAAAACATCGGTTATGTTATTATTATTGGCCAGTTAAAACGACCGGATAAGAGACAAAATTTAAAGAGAGAAGATCAAATCTTTAAGCATATATATATATATTAACAAAAGAAATCACCGAATACAATTTTAGAAAATGAAGAAACCAATGAAACAGAATGCTAACGTCCGGGACGCGTCTTCAGCAGGGGAATCCCGTACGAGCGTGGAAATAATTATATTCGGTGTTTTCTAGCGCAAACTTTAGCATGAATGCTGAAAAAGTTTGTTTCCCCGAAACACCGAAATATGAAACAATAAGTTCATGTCTATTGAAAGAAAACCAAATCAAATCAAATAAAATAAAATAGAAGTCAGAAAACCAAATGTTAAAAGCATTAATTTAAAGGAAAAACGAAGAATAAAAAAAGTACTCACCCAAAAATCCAGAATGGGACACACAATAAATATGGAATTTCGATACACGTGTTCTTTTTCTAAAATAGTATTTGGTTCTTTTGCTAATATTTCTCACTGCACGGATGTACTGTGAGAAATATTATTATATGTATTCACCATGTTACTGAAGTTTATTCCTTATCAGATTTAGCATTAGAATTTCTGTTTACCATAGTGTAACTGTTTCCTCATGTTTATTTTATTTGAATTGGTTTTTCTCCGGTTCAAGTATTAATTTCTTGATGCTTATAGCTCTTTTTGTATTTTAATGTCCTGGTGATTGTTTATATATATATATATATATATATATATATATATATATATATATCAATGTCATGAAAGTCAAAAAATGTTGAAATAAAATGGAGAGACTGTAGTAAATCGGTAAAAGCGGCTAAAAAATTAGTGAAATCATAATGTTTTCTGCGAACAGTGCTGGCATAAGGCTAAAAACACTGTCCTTTACCCCGAACATTATGATAAACCAAGAATTTGAATGAAATACAAATAAAAGAAATGATTTTACGAACCTAAAACTGAGAGATGCTGCCAAAGGGAGACGTGACAAAGGAATGAACTAAACGCGTCATGTAGGGTCCGGATGTTTACGAAAATATCAAGTTACTTCTGAGGTTGGGGGAGTTTCGATGAAGATTAGGAAATCGATGGAAAACAAAGATGAAAGCGAACTACATTGAGGAAACGATGAAGATTAAAGAAATGATGAAAAAAGGAAAAGAGTGTATTTAAAAATTAATGTGTAATATAAAAATTAAGGTGTATATAAAAATTAATGAAAGATGATGAAAAAGGAAAGGAGTGTATTTAAAAATTATGTATATATATATATATAAGATCAGACTTTAAAAAGGTGAAATGCAGTCCATTTTGATCATGGAAGAAAGAGACAATATTTGCTTAAATCTTCTTTTATTCAGGCATTACGTTATTTCTTCATAGGTAAAGTATTCAATTTTTACGTAGCTCCATGACCAGTATTCAGAAGTTTACGCCCAAGCGGCGCATTGTTGTTGAAAGCTTACATGCTGGCGTGAAAAAAGGGGCAGAAAAGAATGCGCAGAACGTTTAAGTACCCAGAAGAGGGAATTTCCCATTTAGAACTCGTGACTTGAAAAGAAAGTTGTAGTGCGTTAATTATGATGAAAGTAGAAGTATTTAAAATGAGGCGTCGTTAAGATTACTTAGGAAAGTTAAAAAATTAAAATATCACATTATTATTTGAACAATACATCAATTTTAAATAAAAATCTAATAAATTGAAATTACTAAAGATACCATAAACAAAAAATCAAGTTTGAGAATTATATGTTAACAAGTGAAAGAACACTGTTGTTATTAAAAATAATGAAACAGGCAAAAAATAATGAAAATGAAGTTATTGTGAATTGCTAAATATAAAAGGTTTGACATTTTCTTGCTATCAGTTACGCCGTAAGGCCTAAAAAAAGCGGCCGGCAACTTTGCAATTATCTGCAAAAAATTCTATCTGGAAATTTTAGACAAGGAATTAAAATCATCAGAAACTTACAAACTCAATAAATCAAATATTATCACCATTAAGAAAAAAATTTCAGCTCTTAACAAAAAAATTAAATGCCATAACGCAAATAATTCGTAATATATCCAAAATTTCATAAACAACCAATTAAATTCTGATATATCACCTGCGGCACTAACACCTACATGAGCAAACCTGGAACCATTTTTTCAAAACATCTTAATATCATCTTAATTCATATTGAGCAAGAAAATTTTACATGGATTATCAAAAACAATAACAAAGTAATTGAATTACTTAATAATAACAAAATTGATACAATAGAAACCAACGACTTTCAAGATCTTTTCACAAGTATTCCAATAAATAAATTGCAAGAGGTATTAACGAACTACTTCTATGATCTTAAAAATCTTTTTAAAATGCCACTAACTTTCTGGGAAGACCTCACCAAGTACTGCATATTCAATAACTTTATCCTTAACGAAGAAAATATTTTCTAACAAATAAAAGGCATCCCACAAAGAACAAATTTCTCATCTTTACTAGCCAACCTCTTTCTTCATTTCTTCGAAAGAAATTTCGTTTTAAACCTCCACTCTGCCTTCCGATTTATTCACGATATTATAATTTTTAATTTTCAAGTCTTAGGCGTTACGGCGTAACTGATTGCAAGAAAATGTCAAACTTTTTATATTTAGCAATTCACAATAACTTCATCCCCTGAAGAAACGTTATTGTGCTTTTATTGCGTTTTTCATTTCATTTCACGTTTTATACTCTTTCATTGTACGATTTATACTCTATCTACCACAGCGCTTTTGGAATTGCAGCTTTTAGCGCATTCATTGTGTATGTGATAGATTTATATATATTTTTCCATCTGTTACTATTCGCATTTTTATCTTTACTCGGATATACTTTCAATTCGTTTTTCATATCCTTTCGAATTTGATATGAATGTTTGTTATTTTATTTTATTGTTTTTCTATCATGTTTTGCCATATATATATATAATCTAAATCCAAATAAAACCAGTATACAAACATACAGAAATAAACAAGAATTAAATCCTATATCAAATATATATATATATATATATATATATATATATATATTCAATGTGTGAAATATAGTCAATGGGAAAAGGCAGCATAATTTTATTTTTTGATATTGCCTTATATATATGTGGGGGTGGTGTAAAATAACAATGTTCTAAATTCAGAAGAATTTGAAACATTCTCATCATTTTCCACCTTTCTATATGATTATTTGAAAATTCCATTTTTTACAGCTTCAACCCATTTGGGTCACATTTTTTTCATGAAAATATTACTTTCTGTGTCTTGTACTTTCCGTATGTTCTACAATAAATGAATAAGGTAATTAACAATTTTACTTTTATTTCCGAACGTTTTGGTACCAAATTAAATGCATATCTACTCATAGACCAGATTTATTCAAGTCAAGACTGGGAAAAGTCTTTGTCTTTTTGTTTTATGAAACTATTGGATTGTAAATAATTGCTTGAATTATTAGTTCCAATCCTTATGTATAATTCCTTGAAAATATCATTATCAATTGAACTATGATATTGAGATATCTCACGTAGTTTTAATTCAAACATTCGACTTGTACTTTACATATGTGATTGCTTTGAAAATTGAAAGTTTTCTTAAGCTTTTACTGACAGGTGTATCCCAAAACGGCAACATGGCATAAGTGGATAAGAAGTGGCGGCACTCAGTGTGCCAGTCTAACGTCCTCTGGGAGTATGACAATTGTAGTGAAGCCATCGCCGATAACGGGATGTACCTTTATAGGGAGGAATTTGTGCACAGATCGATGATGACCATTTAGTAACTAACCATAGTACCCGTGTTACTATTCGCTGTGACGTAGTCATTCAGATACACAGAGGAGAATTATTTAATGCATATATTTAATGGTATAATTACAATATACATTAATATATTGTTAATATATATTATCGATCCAGCAAATCTGTCAGAGAAATGCCCTCTAAACATAGTTTCTGCCTTGAAATCCCAGAAAAGACAGATATATTACGGTACAGTCACCTAATAAGGAATTCTTATGTGTGACCGCCACAATGGATGTCAAATCATAAAAGGTGCTAAAAATATGCAATACACAAAGAGGAAGAAAATTTTAATTATAAAGAATAGTTAAAATTCAGTTTAATTATGAATATCTAATTGAAAAATATTTACTATTGTATGATTAATTATCCTAGTGTTACCGTTGTAAAGCAAGTCATCTAAGAAGAAAATCTGAGTTATCGCCTGTGTTTATTAAGAAATTGATTTTTATCTATCTTGTTACTCTATTATGAAATTCAAATATTTATTGGCCGCCTAGGTTTTAAGAAACTAAGTAGAAATATGATTAACAGTTTTAGAATGTTTTCATTCCAAAACAAATTAACAAAACTTTCTTAGGAAACATACAATATATAGACCAACAGCTGCATAAAAAACATTGGTAGATATATTAATATCGTAAAACGCGGTTACTTTGCACCGATTTTCGTAACTTCCGACAGAATTTTGAGATTATTTATTTGTATTTCTCTAATAGAAAGGCTTTTCTAATTTTTTCCTCATTGAGGGACTACTAGAGAAACATTTTGTAGCAAAATTTGGATCAAATGGTCATTTAATAATTAATTATGATTTTTCGAAATTTTGGTGCAAAGTTACCTCATAGGTGAGGATACTTTGCACTTGACATTTTTTCCCCGTATTTTCACTTACAAACTCACTGTGATGCAATGCCAATCAAATTATTGACAACCTGGGTGGAAATATACAAAATAATCTTGAAATCCAGCAAAAAAATTATTTTTCGAATAAAATTACCTATTTAAAACTTTTTCAGTTTATTTTTGTAAGAAAACATTTATAATAATTATATTTATAATAAAAATTTCTTGAAAGTTAATGTTAAGTATTTTCATTACTAACCTGAAAGGTATATAAAAAAATTTCAGTATAATTCAAATAAACAAAAAATATATAATAATTTAACAGAAAGGAGAAACAAAAATGTTGCTCAAACAACGTTTGAACAAATGTTGTAATGGTCTTTTCTTTCTCAATGTAGAAAACCGGGGTATTTCTATGTTTAATTATATAAATTAGTTTTCGTTTGTAATAAACTATTCGCATGGGAAACAAAAAAAACCGCTTTTGTCTCTTTAAGATTGCACTAAATTTGTGAAATGCCGTTAAATCAAGCTTCTAAGGTCGCTGGAGAGAACTCCATATACCTACAAGTCCCTAACTTCTTTTTATACACACTGGACATATCTGAAACTTAAGAAAACATTGTTATTATTATTATTTAATGCAAAAATAAGTTGGGTTGCTTTTTATCAAAAATTTCCATGGTGCAATGAATCCCTCCTTCTCGGTGCAAAGTTACCCCAGGTCAGAAAAAAATTAATTACAACTTAACTAACAAATACAATTGGCATTTATAAAGTAACAAAATGGAAGCTAGGCTTATTATCTTTCACGTTTAAATGCATTTGCCTTCAGAAATGTCATACTTTTCTAACCAGAGACAGATTTTTCAGCACAAAAATTTTCGCTGAAAAATTGGTTCATTGTCTTTTCCTTCCGGAATCTCCTGATTGATTGTTATATACATTTAAGGAATGAAATACACTAGTCAGTGTTTCAAAGAAGCTAGAAAAAAATCTCAATCCCGTACCCCTAATCAGTTGATCTCTATTTCACTTTTCACACAAATTTTACACTGGTGCAGAGTCGCCTCAACGAATGCAAAGTAACCCCCTTTTTACAGTATTTTGTGTTTCGCTGAATTTTAAAGAACCCTAATTAAACGAAGAAAATAAACAGCATATATCTTGTTATGTCTGAACCTTGAGGTACCAGCAAGGTGAAGTCACATTCACGTGAAGATAGTTATTCGCTTATGGAGAGTAAGGAGAAAATATCACGCTGATATTCTAATTCAATATATGGTGTTCCTTTTTAATGTGTGTTTTCAGTTGTTCAAAACAATCTACTTAAAATTAAGAACCGTCAATCCTCTTCTGCGATTTCTCATAGCAAAAATGGCATGGTCACAAATTCTGAAGTGTGATCATATTCGACAAACAAAAGAATTCAACTGAATCACTCCATTCAGAATAAGGATATTTTGTTTTCAAAATATTCAAATAAAATGAATAAATCTCTCAGTTAAGAATTTAAAAACAGCCAAGCAGTCTTTTTGACATAACTGAGTGAGAAACTGGCGCTTCAACGATTTCGACAGCGAAATATGCAACAGCAAGTAAGGAGATGGCTTACCGTTCTCACCTACTACGAACACGTAAATGAACTTAGCGGAAAGAACTTCTGAATTTGGTCCTAAAATGGTTGACATTCAATATATGCTTATTCCATAAACCCGCACTTCAAACATGTAAGATTCACAACGAATCATTTAAATGGAGGAGAAACCCCCGTCTGGTACCACAATCCAATCCATCATGTCTTCCGCTAATTTACTTCCTTGCCAGGACAAAATACCTTGATTAAAGCTGGTCGTGCCGCTCCTTGAGCAAGCGTCTTTTTAAATTTTTTATAAAGTTTTTCGCGCATTTTATCACCGTCAGGAGTGCCACAAAATGCGATTACCAACCACGAGTCTGCGCTTTTAGGGGCTCGTACGATCATTTACCACGTGCAAAGGCTCTCAAGACAAGGCACAAATAGCTTTTTGCCTCAACCAAAACACGGTCCTCGTAAAAGAACCCTTATGACCCCCACGCGAGAGCTTTAACACGATTCCAAAGCGTCATTGCCTTCATTTCTGTCATAAAACCTAATGCCACAGATTTAGGGTTATCTGAAAAAAGGGGCTTCGACCGCATATTCTTAAGAGGGGAAATATTTTTCTCACTATCAGGAGGAAGTGGAAGGGGGCGGAAATATTTTCTCTTTATGTCCCCAGAGCACAGAAAAAAATGAAAAGTGTTCTCTTTTATGCTCGCAAATTGTATAGAGAAGTGGCGAATTGCGCTGTAGTTGGCGTCTGCACGGAATATCTAAGTACAGGGTATATAAAAGAAAAGTGTACGACTACTCCACTAACATAAAAGTGCAATATTGAGTGGTGTAGTTTTAGGTCACCTTTGCGATTCAAAGCGCGTCAACACGTAAACGCCACTAAGATATTAATAACCCTGCGTGTCATAAATCATTCGAGATTATGCATTAGATAAGAAGCATAATTTAAAGAAAGCGAGAACATTACCCCATAAAACGGACACATACAATACGATTCCCTATATAATAAGTTTTAGAGGAACGTAATGTTGACATTGGAGGCCAGTTAAACATTGGCTCGATGGTTTCATTTGACAAGAAACGCTTGTGGCGACGCATAAATAGAGCTGGGAAGTAATTAAGATATCCCTCCCAAGAAGTGTCATGTTTAGAAAGAAAAATGAAAGAATGCAAAAAAGAATAACCGCGAACCATCATTTTTTTAAAATTTAGCTGGTTACTAATCTAGAAGAATAAATGTGTCTCTTTGTACATTTCAGTGGAAAGACTCGTAAAGCTCTTCTATCGACAATTCTACACTGATCTTCAGCTCATATTAGTTATGGGATTCACTCAGAAAATTGTTGATGGGGCATGCGAGTCGGTGTCTTTCGTCATTCGGATGTGTTGGGCGGGAAACTGTAATTCGCTTCTTTTAATAACTTATGCGGTTAAAAAGCAAAAATGAAATTTAAAAAAATGCTTTGGGTTCTGTAATAAGGTTCGATAACAAAATCTTTATATCTATTTGCTTTCGTAGAAACTGCTATTGTATTGTTTCTTCACCAAGGGAATTGCTTTCATGCACATCGAAAGCTTTAAAAGAATAATCGTCATTAAATGTAATGGTGAATATTTTTTTACAATATTATTTTTGAATTATTTTATTTTATTACATAACTCAAAGGATATGTGGGAATCGAAACCATATGCATTTTACACTATATAGTCATCATTGTGTTAATATATTAACAAAATAATTTTAACTCATAGTTCTCGATTTTTTTAATTTAACTATTTTTTTCTTATAGGATAAATTATTTCATCTCAGCATAACCATACATGGCTCTTGCGACATAAACCCAAGCAACTAACCATCTAAACGCGAATTAAAAGTCAATTAATGAAATGTAAATGAATGTACACATTGTTCTAGAAATGGAAGGCTAACGGTTATTCAATATTTAATTTACCTAATTGCTTCGCAAATTTTATAAATTATTGCACTGTATTAAATTATATAATTTCATAGTATTTCATTTATATAATTTATATTATTTTAATTATAAATGCTACGAATGGAGTATGACATCATTTACAATGCAATATTTTCCTTACATAATTATTTTCATTTGGATAAATGCTTTACATTATTAAAATGTTCTACAATTCCTTCCATAAAATTAAATACGAAACTAATAATAAATAAAAAACTTAACTCTGCAGAATAAATTTCAATGGGAATATTAACTTCCCATATGTACAACTTTAAAATTGGCCCTCCAAAATTAATGGGGTTTCTTTATAAAAAGACCTCAGAAAATTATTCGTACAAAAGAAACCTCCGAACGAAAATAGAGAGAAAAAAGAGGCATCCAGCTAGTGTGTGGAAGTGCTTTTCAAAATAAGATTCCTAATACAAGTTCGTTCTGGAGGGAAATATTTTCCCAACTATTAACCGCGGAGAAAAAATATTTCAGCTTTTATTCCGTTGTTGAAAGAGAAAAACCGAGCATCTCTTCTCTTTGCTGTCAAACATGACAGAAAAGAGGTAATTTGAGTTGGGTTGAATTGGATCAAGTTTGCTGGAATTCCAAAAGTTGAAAGGTAGGAGGAGGGAGGGGTTCGCTTTTTATTCTCTGGGCTTCCATGTCTTTTAATTAATTTTTAAAAGTATTTCGATATTACTTTGGTAGTCTATCCATTGCTTTGGGAAATTGTTTATTTCCAAATTCTGCTCGATGTATAGGTGTTTTACTTTGCATTAAAAGGGTGCTTACTATGATCATCGTATATTCCGAAATATGAAATAGAATTATTATGGTTGGGACTCAGGAAAAATGCAATTATTATGAAAGAAAAGTCTATATTTTTTCTTAATTGTTCAATATTTGCTTCCTTCATAATTGCTGATCACAACAGTATACATATTAAGAAAGTAATTAATAATATTAAGCATAAATTAATAATTCTAGAAATAAACTAATATTATATGCAATTAGGTAATAATTTTACAAAGTTTGAAATACTGTTTTAAAGTACAACATATCGAAAAAATTGCTGAAATAGAGCATCTGTAGTAATTAAAATATATTACTCTGAGAAATTGATATGTATAACCACGTAAGTTATCAAAGAGTCAGCTGTTATTATGAAGCCCTCAATATTACACCTGTGGTCATTTACAATTTTTTTGTAGATATTCTTGATCAAAGAGTTTAATGGCCAATATAATCAAAATATATTAACATAGTGTTCTTGATGTATAACAACATAATTTTAGTTTAACGCATATAATGCAACACTCTACAGGCCAAACCGTCGTACCTGGCTTTACTAATTTCGACAAATAGTTCCTTATTGGGTAGTAGGTATTCAATAAGGAAACGGTTTTCAAAATTTAATTAGATTTTAATTAATTACAAATTAATCGGAATTTTAACGTTTTTCCTCAATATCTTCGGAGCATATTATTGCACAAAAACCATTTTTACACCACTTTTCACATTAAAAAATTAGTTTCTCAATTTTGTTTCCGTACAGATTTTTTCTATAATTTTAATTAATTTTTCAAAACTTATTTTAAACACTATTTGTTGTTGTCTTTATTATTGTAATGAAATTCGAAACAATTTTATTTTTTCATCGAATCTGTCACTCGCTTGCTTCTGACAATGTTTAAGTTATGATTAAAAAATTGCTTTCTTTCGGCATTAACTCGAATGTAGAATTTTCTTTAAGGCTGGTATTCTTTCTGTAAATAATGTGATGTAAAAGACGTTATTTACAGAATCTAACGACTGATGCAATCAAGCCAGACGAAGACAAGACAGACGAATCAAGTCTGAAACATTATGGTACGATGTTTCGTACTAGAGGTTCAAAATGTAAGGAAATTTTTCGTTGAATAATGAACTCGAAGTTTCAGCTCGTCATATCAGGAACCTTTATGTAGAAAACTTTCCAGTTTCTGAGTTCTTTTAATTAAAATACAGCAGACTCTGCTTAATGTGATCACTTCCAGACTTAAGAATTTTGATAACATTAACCGATTGATAACAATAACGGAATTAGGTAAAATCAACTATATTTTTATCACATTAAGGGAAAAGAAACAAAAAGGAAAAAACACTTATCTCAGGATTATCTATAATTTATTTGAAAAATAACAATTCAATAACAAAAAATTCAATTATTGTTGCTTGACTACAATTATTCCTTAGCAGTTCATTTATATATGGTTCTTAATCGTATTGTATTTTAAAATTTGTTGAACGATGATACACGTCGCGTTTCAAAACATGAAGTGCTTGCCTCATTTCGGCGTTCTTTGGAGGCTTTTTTTCAACTCATTCATTCCCGTCGGAATCATAAACTTTTATTGCTTGCTCTTGCTCACAAACCGCTTGTCAAATTTCCAAGTCTGTTTGTGTGGCAGCTATTGGAATGTCCTCGTCAATGGACATCCACTCTTCATACTCTTCCTTTTGCATACCTTTAGAAGGCTCAATGAAAATTACCGACGGTCACGTCCCTGCCTGCTAAATGGATGACCTTCAAAGAGGGGTCATAAAAAATAAACCCCGAAATTCTTGAAATGTGTAAGGAAATAAGTGGTCCACAGTTATTTCCTTACAATTGGAGCGAGAAATTCTAAGAACGCCAATCGTTAACGCTGGTTGAAAAGGAGGGATCGGTCAATTCTCTACTTCTAAATTGATAACATGTAGTTATCACACTAACCGAATAATTTTGTGTACATTTGAATACGCTGGATCGGGACTAGAGGGTTTTTGATAATATAAAGCGAAAGATAACATTAACCGCGATCACATTAAGCGGAGTCTACTGTACATGCAAATTTAACGGAACAATGTAATTTTACGAAACAAGATAGCATAGCTCCTTTAGCGTAACAATGAAGATATTCACTTAATACAACCAAAATGTTTTTTCTATCGAAAAAATCAAAGAAAAAGAAATGAATCGTCAACGCAACTATATTTATTGCATTGAGCTCGTGGAATTTTTGTTATCTTTAACCCCTTCGAGAACAATAACATGTCAGACTCGTGTATCGAATTACAGAATTTTTCAGATTTAAATCTTTAATTAAGTCGAAGTAACGATTCTTTTAAATGACAAAAATATCTGACCGTGCTTCTGTATATGCATGACCTTAACGTATATGTTATAGTTTAATATGAATATACTTCAATATAAATATATTAAAGTATATTTATTGCATTGAACTCGTTGAATTTTTGTTATCTTTAATCCCTTCGCAAACAATAACGTGTCTGACTCGTGTATCGAATTACAGAATTTTTGAGTTTTAAACCTTTAATTAATTCAAAGTATTAATTCTTTTGAATGACAAAAATCTCTGGACGCGCTTCTGTTTCTGCATGTCCTGAACATTCTTATACGGATTCAAATGGCAATAAATGTCCCGAATAGGATGTATCATCCGATTTGGAGGTTAAATAAATTCACAGGACAAAATGCTAATTTGTTTTCTTATTTAGACTAACGTCGCGGTTTGAAAAAACACGAAAGCTATTTTGGGACGGACCTCTTAATATGGAACCATGGGCGGATGACGGGGACAACACATGAGATGGCAGGCCCTTCTGCAAACCTCCATGCCACATCTTTGGGAGGGTGTTTGACCCTTGACGGCAGATTTCAGGTGCACCAGGCCCACATACATTGCGGATCATTATTGGGACCTGGTTTCGAGCTTACGGAAACCTACCTTCGGGTAACTGTAGCTCCTTATTTATCTTTAAATATAATTTAGTAAATTGTTTCGTACTGTTAACTGAGAAGCAAAAAAACAGAAACAACCTGCCATTTTGTACAGTGAGATAGCTTTTTGCCTGAATCCCATAATTGTAAGGTGCTTTCCTTTAAAATTCTTTAAGACTACATCACTTATGTCATTTCATTCGAGAAAAAAAAATTTAGAACATTTGGTGCAAAATTATTTTAATTACAATTACGTGTAATCAATTTAAAGTTGTTGGTTATGGAATAATTCAAAATAATAAAACGCATTCTATTCTGTTATCTAATTAGTTATTGATTTAGTAAGATAGCTTTATAAGGTTTGTTTACCCCAAAGTCATTTTCTTTAACAGAAAAAAAGCGTTTGTATAATTATATTTTTTACTTGAATATGTTTCCAGGAGCATAACCGAATTAATTATGTTTCCGGCATCAAACAATAAATAGCGGAAAGAGGATTAATCTGGTTATGTTTCTAAAAACATTCAATGTACGGTTTTCACAGTTCAAGATAATAGAACAACTTTTATTTGCGGATAAAAAATACAATTTTTCTCTTTATTAACTTATCAAATAGAAAACACATTCTAACATTGATACCTTCCCGTATTTTCATGAACTTTCTCCACAAGATAAAACACGCAAAAGAGAGAACAATAAATTTTTATAATATTGACAAACAAAATTAACTAATACAGAGTGTTTGAAAGCTGCTTATTTATGACAGATTTTGCGGAATATATATTATAGATGAACACTCATGTAACCTCAATTATATGCCCACAGTATGAATGTTTCAGTTTTTCTCAGAATAAAATAGCTGAGATTCACCAGTTGTCCTAAAATACAAAGAAATTTGCTAAAAGAATTAAACCAGGAATTGATAAAATATTCAATAAATTGTTTAATGCTCGGTTGGGTTTGCTTTTTCTTCGTTCTGAAAGTTTGTTTTTTTTTCAATCTGGAACACTGATATCAAATTCTAACATTTATTCAATTAATACAGACTGAATGTCTGTGTTTTAATTTAATTTAACCGGCGGAAAATTTAATCACGTCTTATTAATTATAAAAGCGAGCTTAACAAATTTCCTTTATCTCTACAGTAAAATGGGGATTGATTCATTTAGAATAGCATAACCCATAAAAAACATTATTCACCTAAATTTTGTGCTATGATTATTAGACAATACCTTTACAAAGGGTTAGGTCTGAATAATAGAGAATCTGCTGATGAAATAATACGATTGCATTTTGTTCTGGATTATCAGCAAATGGGAAAATGAAAATATAATCGAAACTATACACCTCAAACTATATAGTTTACAAGATAATGATCCTATCGGTATACATATTTCTCGGGTGCTTGAATGAACAATGGATGTGTTATAAATAAACAAATTGTTGAGATTCTTATTATTATTGTTATTGATGAGACTGAAGTCTTAAATTGTTGAGTTGAATCGTATCCCTTAGAAAAGGTTAGATCTGAAGAATAGACAATCGGTTATTGATGTAATATAATTGCATTTTTCTCGGGATTATCAGAAAACAGAATAATGAAAATAAAATAAAAACAATACATGTAAAGTTAAGCTACATTTCATAAGATAATAAACCTAGCATTGTAAATAAATCTCGAGTGCTTGAATGAACAATGAATGCTTTAAAAATAAACACTTGAAATTTTTGCGATTGCTTATCCTCCTTTTCTCTGATTATTCTTGGTGCTTCTGGATTCTAGAATAAACATTAGGTATTAACTTGTTGAATCTTTACGACCATATAAATTACTATGTGGATAAGTAGAACATATATAATTTAAAAAAAATCTTTATAGTCCTCCATATATAAATAGAAATAATTCCTTGACCTGAATTTGTATAATTTTCTTTAAGAAAAATTGACTTATATATCTGTATCCATATAAGCTGTTATCCGTAGATCTTAGTTATAATTTGCATAAAATGAAACCCATGATGCTTATATGTGTATTATTAGAAATAAGCATGCCATCACAATCCTTTTCTTTTTTGGAAAAGATTATATTTTTTGTGATTTGACAAATTCCTTATGATTATTAGACAATTACTTTACTGTTGGTTACTTCTGAAGAATAGACAATCAGTTATTGACGTAATATGATTACATTTTGTTCGGGATTATCAGAAAGGGAAATGAAAATAAGATAGAAATTATGTATCTAAAGTCAAACTATGATTCATAAGACAATAAAAGTGACAGTATAAATATTTATCGAGTGTTTTAAGGCAAAATTCATTAAGAGATTTCTCAGAAAATATATATGCATACTTTTACATTTCGAATATACTTTACACTTATAGAAGTGTGATAAGAAGTTTTGATAAAATTTCCCACTAAACTCACCTAATTCATGCATGAATTGAGTTCGTATTAATCTTTCCAATCAGTATTACTTAAGATATTAAACCATCCACAATAACTCTTGCTGACTAGCATATATTTTCTCCGATTGGCACGACAGGAACTTCGTCAAAAACCTTTCTCTGCATTAAATAGTGTTATTTAGCACCCTATTCTCTTTCCCGCTCCTACGTGCTCCACTTTTACTGGCCTTACGACGTTTAAAATGCTCTTCTTTTCTTAAGCCCGTTACACAATGTACCATTGGTGGAATCGGGTCTCGAGCATGCTACCCCCCAGTCCGGAAGCAGAAACTCGTCTACTAGGCCGAAATGGGTCTAAATGAGTTAAGTATTCATAAAATAAATAGTAAAACCTGATATTATAGTATATTTGAATATAGGATGAAAAGATTCATTTTCAGATTTGTTAATTGGTGGAAGAATATTCTCAGGTATATTACATTCAATATTGATGTTTTCTGCCAAGGTTTTCATGGTAGGTTTTATCCTTGTGTTTTAGACGGCATTGATAGAAGGTCTTTTTCAATTGAATTAAGTCGATGCACAAGCAATTTTTGATAGTGCTTGAATGTTAGACGGCAGCTGTGACATCAATGAAGCTCCTCTAATTTAACGACGAATGCATAGATCAGATTCCTTAATCATTCATCTGTTTATCCTGTTAACCGAGTGTATACTTTTGTTGAATTCATTTTACAATGGAATAATTTGTTATACTCGCTTGATAGGTAAACTATTATGCAAATCGATAATTCCCTGTATACAAATGTGTTAGTTTTGCACCTAACAGCTTGTGCGTTTTTATAACAAGAAAAAACACTTACTTAATCATTCATGAATGTTATTATTTTACTAGCTGTTACCCGCGACTTCGTGCGCGAAGAATTTGAATTATTCTTTTTTTGAATTCACGAATGTAAATGTTTTGTTGCATTTTCAAAGGGGAAAGTAAAAGTTCTGACAGTTGATAATACTTATTTGGACGGCTGGCAGGAGTGTACTGTACATGTATACTGATATAGATATGTAAATTGTTTATCTGTGCTAATATACTTTTGTATACCACGTTATTTGCACGGATGTAGAGGTTGTGTGGGCTGGACACACGTGAACACATCACATATAGTTGCCCATGCGAAAAATATGGTTTTTCCAAATGTACGCCTGCCACTTTCAGTGTCTGGCCCTGAGCCTCTGAAATGATATTTTTAAAGGGATTTGTTACCTTTTGAACTGAGAGGATAAATCCTTCGGTGTTATCGAAAGGAGTGAAATTAAAACACTCTTCTACCTATATCAGTCATAACAGTAGCTTTCACGACGTTTCTACCTAGGTGTGTAATTTGTAAACGTGTGACATTGCGCAGTCTTGGTATATCGAGGTTACGTATTAGTAGTATTGGCACACCGACTTTCAATCTCGGCTTGTCGGAAGGTGCCCCTGACAATTCTAAGATCTTGAAGAGCTCTACAGAATATGATGTTCCTTGTTAATGCCCATTACCGTATCTACAGAAGGATATTCTGTAATATCTCACTGTGAAAGTTAAACAAAACATCGAGAGAATAATTCACTAACATCATTGGATTACTGTGTAACCGCATTAAAAGCTTTAAATGCTACCACAACAGGAACCGGAAGTGTAAAGTTCTCCTTTGTTGTTTATGGTCAAAGAAAGCAATATTTTCTTATATTAACTTTAACACCGGCAAAAGCCCGCGCGCGAAACAGTAATTTGGCTTGAATTTATTTCTATAAGAAGAAAAAGTATTGTTAGAAATTACGTTAAAAAATATTTTTAAACCTTTATAACAATCAGAGAAAACATTTCAACGCAATGGAATTAATAGCATTAAGAAGATCATTTTCTGGTCTTTAAAATTGCATAAAAAGAATTGTTGTCTAATAAAAATTTTAGAAGTTATTGGCAAAAAACGTCTTAGCAATAGGCTTAAAAGCGGCTGATGTTCGTTATTTAATTAAATATCTTAAGAACTAATTAACTCTGAAAGTTGAAAATAGCACCTTCTGCGTAAATTTCATGTCGCTACCGTTCACCGTTTAGGAGGAGATCTTGTGATCGACCGACAGACAGACAGATACATGTCATTTCTGCCTTGTTTTAAAGATATTTATAAACATAAGCAAACTTTTCAGAAATAAAGATGAATTAGTTCAAAGTCTAACGTTTCCTAGCAGCGAAGTAGTATAAATTTGCGTTATTTAAAAATCGTCTGCACTTAAAAAATTATTAAACTTTAAAAAATGAATAAAAATTGAAGAAAAAATGTCACAGAAATAAAATTACTATCATTGAAAAGGTAAAATTTTGAACTTTAAGAAGGTATAAAAATAATGTTTATCTGACAACTTGTTCTGAAGTTACAGCGGAAAAAGTTAATCACGTGATAGTTGATTTTAAAAATAATTTATTCCACATGTTTTCGCATTCCTGAAGGATCACGTGACAGTTGATTGAAAAATAAAATAATCTTCATCGAGAATCGCTGAGTCAATGGGCTTTGTTAATTATTTAATTGTTGTCTGTAGTCAAAAATAATTAATTTAACGTGATTTCACCTAAACTATGTCCGTTCTTGGGTTTCAAGCTACAACTCTGCCAATTTTCATCCAAATCGAATTGGTAGTTTTGCCTTGAAAGCTTAACAAACAGACAGACAGACAGAAAGATAGACAGACAGACAGACAGACAGACACACACACTTTCGCATTTATTATATTATTAAGGATTAAGGTACATTCAAGTAAAAGCTATAGGAAATATTCAGAGGTTTACAATTGTTTGGTCATTTAAACAGTTCTGTATAGTCAAGTACATAACTATATAGTTGACTGTTAACTCTATAGTTGACTATTATGTATGATCAGAAGTGTCGGTCTACTAAATAATTAGATACCATTAAAGCTTAATGGTGTTAATTCAAGGGACATTAGAGTCACATGACAAACGTAGCTGCTTCTAACAGTTAACTGCGTGCTACCTTATACTATACTGTGAAGTCATACTCTTTTACTTCTGCAAGATGTGAACTGGATTCTAAAATTAAATTGGCGAGCTTCAGATGTGTCATGTGAGCATGAATTGATTCCATATCTCCAGAAACAAACATTATTTTTTAAAATACATAATATGGATTTCTGAAAATTAGCGAAGTAATGCTAATGCGTAGAACTGACAGTATTACATTAAAAGTCAACATGTTAATAAATCGTATAAAAATTTTGCGTGAGAAGGTTAATTTCTACAATATTTTTCTAAGGTAGGCATAAACGTATAGGGGTCCAGAAATACTTCATGCAACATTGTCATTTTAAGGGGAGTTGGAACCCCAAGTCCGTTAACCCTAACCTTGTTACTTCAATGTACCTTTTATAAAATCTGTTATAGATTAATGTTTGAAAATTTTTATACAAGTAAAGTACATCTTTCTCATCACACTAAAATGACTTTTTAAAAAATTCAAAAATTTATTTTTTTCAAATTTTTTTGTGTCAAAACAAATAATGCTAAATTGGCCACTTCGATGTACCTTTTCTCAAAATCTATTACATAAACATGTTTGGTATTTTTTATAGAATTAAAGTACACCTTTCTTAATATACTGAAATGAGCTTTTGATTATTTTTTAATTTTTTTTTATATATTTACAAAATATTTAATTAGATGAAATTTTACCCAATTTTGACACAAAAAAATTGTAAAAAATAAAGTTTTGAGTTTATTTTAAAAAGTTCATTTCCGTATAATGAGAAAGGTGTACTTTAGTTGTATAAAAAGTTTCAAACATGCATTTATAACAGATTTTGAGAAAAGGTACACCGAAATGGCCAATTTCACATTTTTAGTTTTGACACAAAAAAATTTGTAAAAAATAAATTTTTGAATTTTTTAAAATCATTTCAGTATAATGAGAAATATGTACTTTACTTGTATAGCAAGTTTCAAACATGAATCAATAACATATTTTGAGAAAATGTACTTGGAAGTAACAGGGTTAGGGTTAACGGACTTTGGGTTCCAACTCCCCTTAACACAAATATAAACTCTTATGTTTAGAAAACTATCTAGATCTATAAATACATGTTACTTCGCACTATTTGCTCCCTCTCTCGAGCAAATTTATGGCTCTATCGAAGTGAAAATTAAACGAGCACACAAGCGGAAGCTGGGGTGGAAGCTATTGGGGTAGAGCTACCTCTATTTCCTTATGGTTGATGAGAAGTCTTATTGGAACCAATAAATCGTAACGTTCTTGCTTGATTTACTTGAATTTGTCACACACATAAACATGATTTGTCTGGTTCTTATCTTTCGAATATAACATACATATATATATACCTGACGGAATTCTTAAGCAAAAATGAAATTGGATTTATGTCTAGACTTTAGATACGCTACTTCGTATTCTACTGGAAATTGTATAGATATATGTAGTAAGGAAGATTTAAACAATTGGCTTTTGAATATCCGTTTATGGAATTCGATCTCCTGAATTCTTGCTCCTTTAAAACAAATGGTAAATAATAAGGCTATGTGTGGTCGAGTTATTTTAGATTGGAGGTTTTATTCTTGTGTTGACTAGCTCGAAATGCTGAGCAATGTTGGAACACACGTTTTGGGAAAGGTCATCATATAATGTGGATTCAGTCATTCTTAAAAGGCATTTTTAAAGTTTTTTTGTCGTTTAAATTTGAGAATAAGAAAGGGAAGCGTTTCAGCTAGCTTACTTATGATAAAACAATGCAAGTGGGGTAAGGATAACAAATAATTTTCATTAAAGAAGTAGATAAACATAAATTTAATATTACTTTTAAAATTTGCTTCTGATTTGTTCATTTCTGGACATAATTAAATAAGAAGAATTAAATAAGCTGAAGGATCAGATTCTTGTGTTTAATAAATAGACACTAGCATTTTCGTAGAACGCAAACTAATGAATGATTTTTAAAATTAGTACTATGGAATACATTTTATTTATAATTCATAATCATTAAAAAAGTGAGTGTCTTTTGCATCTCATTACAGACTGGAACAAGATTTGAATAAAAATATTAATTTTCTGTTAAGCCATTCATTTTTATGAACTCAGCCTTTCATTTAAATCTACATATATTGAAAGAAAAAAATTGCTTTTTAAGAAGTATTATAATTTCATGAAAAATGTTTAAGCTTAAATTCAAGAAAAAGCAGTTTATTTCTAGAACTTTGCACCAAATAATGAATACAGTTTCTTTCCCATTTCTTTTATTCTAATTGCATTTCTAGAAAATCCATAGGTGAAAAATAATCTTCTTAAGAAAATACATAAGAATTTAATATCTTTCTAAAATTATAATAATATTTGAAAGTCGTTGACGATTACATTTGAAACTACAAATGTGATTAACTTCACCAAAGCAGAAATAAATAAATATTCATTAAGCTTATATTTGTGAAAAGTAAACTAAATAGTTCTACAGAAATACGATCATTTTAATAAGAAAAACTCGCTTCATCAAAGGCATTAGCATTTTTTTATTTCCGAAGATTAAAAATTAGTAGAATACATATGAACACTTCAAATTTAATATAAAATAACACTTTTTTTCAGCTTTTACATTCCAAGCGCGTAGCTATAAATATTTAAACAAGGTAGCGCTAAATTTTATTTTATTTTTCGGTATGCAAATGTTTTCCTAGTATTGAAAGTAGCCTACATTATCTTATCGAGGAGATTTTTTCTTTTTTTCTTACAAAAATAGAGCTGTGTTTGAAAAAATAGATAAGACCGTAGACTTCGAAACCTAAACAAGTTGCAACGAAACACTTTTCCATTGTAACCAAAAGAAATTCGAAAATAATAAATAAAAAGAAAGTACTTCAGATTATCTCTGGAATCTCCTTTCATAAATTGTGATTTACTTTTCCGAAAGAATGCGGACTTTCATTTTTCCTCTGGCCGCTTGTAAAAGCTCAACCATTAACTTTTTATTACTTTTTGCTTTAATAACACAGACAGAAAGGAAAAAGTAATGTATTTTTTATATTAATGGATTGTGTAACTAGTATCTATGGATCCTTTTGTTCAATGGATCGCTTAATATCAAAGATAAACAACACTTAAAATTTTTAAGGTATATCGGGTGCACGTTCTTTGCTAGAGCAGATGAAAGAGATTGATTTCTGATACTTTTAAGAAATTCTGCAAAAGCTAATATGTCTTAAAGCGCATTTTAAAACACGTAGTATCCAATATGTACACACGCTGCTGTTTTTTTTCCCAGGAAGCCGTTATTGAAAGAAGACAAAAGAAAAATGGTTAGTTATAGTATTCTGCTGAATGGAAAAAAATGTTTTTTTTAATATTCTGTAAAGAAGTAGTTAAAAATGAATGAAATAAATCTTTCTTTTAATAATAAATTTTATATCTTTAGAATTTAAATGAGCTAATTAAATAGCTAAATAATAATTTACAAGGAACACAAATCACAAAACCTTACCATTTTATGAAAACTTGACCAATTTAAAAAAAATATTTTGTGAAAGAAATATCGAAAAGAGTTTTGGAATATAGTAATAGTTTCATGTGGAATATGATAATAATTCCGTAGTTTGGAATATAATAATTTCATGGAACTCTTCTTATGCTTTCAGGGGCTGAAAGGAAAGAAGATTCATGAAATTTTGTCTTTAAAACTACATTTTTTATATTCTCTTATTGAATTTTCCCCTGACAACTGTGGTTCTTTAAGTGAAGAGCATATCTATAAAGCTTCCCTCAGGACAGCTCTAGTATGAAAAAGTCCTGCCAAGAGGAATAGAGCTAGCCAGTTTTTGCAGACTCCAGCTGGGATATCACGCGTTAAACACCTGTAGATTTATAAAAAGAGGGCAGTAAAGAAACATCGTACATGCAACTAATGTTCAGATTACATTGCGCTATTGTGGTTTTTTAAGTACGTTGTGTTTTTCGTAATTACAAGAATATCTTAACTATTCCTGTGCTGCAAGTAGAATGTATTACATCATTTGTATGTTTATAGTTTTATTTTAATAATAGCTAATTTACCTGGTAAACCTGAGCCAATCCAAGGTTTTCATTGTCAATTTCGAACTCAGCAAGTCAAAATTATTAGATTTCGGTATACTTAGGTTTGACCAGTGTTATCGGCACTGAACCCTATATAGTTTTACATATTAAAAAAGCCATAAAATATATCACGATATATGTACACCAGTGTTATCGGCACTGAACCCTATATAGTTTTACATATTAAAAAAGCTCTAAAATATATCACGATATATGTATACCAGTGTTATCGGCACTGAACCCTATATAATTTTACATATTAAAAAAGCTATAAAATATATCACGATATATGTACACCAGTGTTTCGGCACTGAACCCTATATAGTTTTGCATACAAAAAAAATCTAAAATATATCACGATATATGTACACCAGTGTTATCGGAACTGAACCCTATATAGTTTTACATATTAAAAAAGCTATAAAATATATCACGATATACGTACACCAGTGTTATCAGTACTGAACCCTATATAATTTTACATATAAAAAAGCAATAAAAAATATCACGATATACGTACAGTGAAACCTCTTCGAACAGCCACCCCTACATAGCGGCCACCCCTCTTAACGGCCAATTTTTCGTGGCACGGACTTTTCGGCCCATAGACCTAATGTTAAAATAACCCCTAGCAACGGCCACTCAACCCCTCTGAACGGCCGCCGGGTGGGTTCGCCCATCCCATTTAACAAAAGCATCGGTTAGAGATTTACTTTTTAAACTGAAAAACGGACCTGAAAAAATGGTTTTTTTCCGATAAGGGTAAAAACTTAAAACAGTCACAAGTTGTACCCTTTTTTTTCAAAAAATATAAAAAATTATTAAATAAAGTACTATTTTCTCTTTAGATAAGTCTCAAACTTCATTTTAAATAAGAAATATGTGTCGGACTTTATTATCATTATTTTATCAGTTATAATTAATAAGATTTAACAAAGATATTAACTATAAATTAATTAGTCAAAAATTTATTAAAACTCTTTGTAATATATAGAATGGCGCATATGCAGCTATTTCTAATATAATACAGAAACAAATAATAGAAATATAAATTAAAAGGTAAAAAAAGAAAAAAAGATACAGAAGATTTAAACAAAATACGATAACAATACACCTTTTTGCGTGCTCAGCGCAACAGCATTAAGGAAGTTGTTTATATTATGTATTATAGCAATTATCTTGTAATTGTAACGAAAACCCTTCAAAGCGACCCTCTGAGCGGCCAATTTTTCTCGGAACGGAGGGTTGGCCGCTCAGAGAGGTTTCACTGTACATGTATATTTATATGTCCGTTTCAATCTTGCATTCTTACTGCAGTTGCGTACTCGTATATCCAACAAGTGCAATATTCGGTGCACGCAGGGATTTTTGCACATCTCAAATAAAATTATGATTATTTCTGCTTAAATTTTCAGGTAAATATAGATTTCCTTAACCCTTTAAAGTGCCATTTTTTTCCGAGTAGTGTTATAGTAAAATGGCTTTGGGATTGAGATTCATTTAAGAAAAGAAACTCATTTAGCTTATTCCATGAACATTAATTTTTGTTAATTAATTTTGCTAATTAATAATTAATTAGCATGTTCATACACTTCGTTATTGTTTAAGAAAAGAAATTGGTACATCTCGGTTTTGTTTCATCGAAAAAAATGGTGAGAACTAGTGCCAAGCTTAAAAAATGCATTTAAAAATTAATGAATTTGGAGATAAGTATACTCACCACGACCTTATAACGGCTTAATCCAGTTCATCGCCAGAATGAGTGCAGAAATCTTTTCTATAGAGTTGGATAAAATGTGTATAAAGATGAACAAATCTTGATAAGTTGAAATATAATATTTATTGATAATATGTCCAACATTTTTTAATATTTTAGAAGACACAAAGTCATTCCAGCTTAAAAATATAAGCTATACCTCGTATAAAGGTAAGAATGGAAAAGTTTAATCACCGTCAAAAATGAAAGCAAGAAGTTTTATTTTAATATAATAAAGAGTATATTATTATTTATTTTTATAAAAGTTTTATCGGTGTCTATTATTTAATTTTATCAGTGTTCTGCCAGTTTCCATTTATAATTTTTAACAATGTGTTAAATGTTCGCGAGGAGGATGCAAGTTTTCGATCTCCCTGACTAAATTGCTCGTTGACAAAAGGGGGGAAATTTCTGAGCAAACACTTTTTAATTAAATTTAATGATTTTTCACTGGTTTCACGAATTGTGATAACGTCAACAATTGTCCGTTTATCACATCTACAACAGCTGCTGTCGACAGATTACAGGTTGACTGAAATGCAGTTCGAGTTCCCATATAATTCCGTAGAGTTTCCATGCCGTAAAACATATCAGTATGGGAATTTTTGAGTATTCTAGTATGGAAATGGGATGCAAACTCTAGGGTTGGTAATTTATAAATTCATTTGAAGAGTTGAAGAAATATCGTGACTTTCATGGATTTTGTTCCTAACAGAAGCTAAGACATACGAAAAGTTTGATATTAAAGCTTTAAATTTAACTTATACTGTAACCATACAAAGTAATGTGCATTGTGAAATAGCAAGTAAAATCTTTCGTATATAATTTTAAAGGATATTAAAATGAGATTATTTAAATCTAGCTCCCATAATATTAATCTGAATCCTTTCACTTTACTAAAGGTTTTATCCGTATAAATGAAAAAAACGTGTTTTTTTAACAAAGCAGTTGCCATAAGCCTTCCTTCTAAAATTATGACATGTGTCAGTAGGGTATCGAAGGGGGTTGCTGGCTGATATTTAATTGGAGGAGGGGACGGGAAAAAATTATAAATTCGTTCGTTTTAATTTTTAATGCCATGTAGATGGTAAAAGAGCACTATGGCCCAGAGGAATGTACCCGTTCTTTGTCATCGATTTAATCATAGATTTATAACTGACTATTCTGAAGCGTATTGTACAGATATCCTAGACTAAATTAGTAAAGCATTTAGAAATTTTTATGACATTAAAAATAGAATTCTAAGAAAATTGTACCAAAAAATTCAGACTAATTAAAATAAAGGATTAATTACTGTCCGAATTTCTACAAATTTATTTCTTAAAAGCTTTGAAGCAATGGTGCATGAAGAAAATACATTTTTTCCCAAGTTATTCATAGCTTTGTGTATGTCAAAGAAAAGCCATTAAAATAATTTTTTATAGACTGAGATTTTTAAAAAATGAATTTTTCCATGTTCTTCTTTAAACTTACTTTTTCGGACTAAAAATATTTTCAAATTGAAATTCAGGGAATTGAGGTCTCTCTGGGGTTGAGGGAATAATGGTTTAATAAGAAAGCAGCCAAGTTGTAAGAGAATAAAAGGAGGAAAGAAGAAACAAAACAGTTTTCTTTATGAAAAAATATTCTGGAATTCTGATCATGAATTTCAAATACATTTTTTATAATTAAATTGCTTTGAGGGAAACCCAGTAATATCAGATTCATTATTTACTACATATTTTCTAGCACATAACATGTATTTTGTTATTATTAGTCTCCAATTTATTTGATTCTTTATAAAATATTCAGAAATGAAGAATAAGAAGGAATTGATTTGTCACGACTGGAAAAAGATTAAATGAACTATGAAATCACTTGAGCGTTCATTCAAAGTTCGTTGAATTTGGGAATAACTACCACAGATAATCTATTGAATAAACTTTTACTTACGCTTTTACCTAAACACAAAATACAAAAAATAATTCTTAAATCAACACGAAACTTTCGATTTTAGAAAAAAAGCAACAACTCTAAACACTCTTCGAGCCTGAAAGAAAAACATCGAATTGAATACGAATTAATTTGCTTTAAATGGAAACCCTACAAAGAAAGAATCACCCAAATAAAGGATGCGCTCAATTTGTTTACCTTAAATCACAAAACGAGATCAAACCGTTACGAACATTGGATTAATTGTGTTTTATACGAAATGCACGGTACGTTTAACACAAATTCGTTTATTTCAGCCGATGCGGGTGGTGAATTTTTCTGGACAACCTTACCTAGACTGATAACTTCAATCAACTCGTACCTTCCCATGGATTCTGTTCTCTTTTAATCGCAATGATGGTAATTGATATTTGCGAGTCTACAATGCGCATCGTAACCGTCTTACCTGCATTTGTCTCGCATCAATCTCCTGAACTGCTGGGATCGTTAAAGACAGTACGTACGACGGAAGTCCTCGCCTCCGCGCCATTAATGTCCCCGGACTATCGATATTAATCGTTGGACGATATTGCATGTGGAAGATAATCGATACATCAGCAATCAAGACTGCCCGATAAGCATAATTTATAAATGTACATACTCTCGGCGCCTGAACGCCTGGATGAAATTAATAATGTTTGAGTGAAATGGAAAGAAATGAACAGTTTCTGAATTTTAGATTTTTACTATCAGAAAATGCATGCCAGGCAAATAAATGCAGCGATAATGTAATATGTTTGGAAATAGTTTTATGACCCAGTGACTTTAACTAAAAATGAAGAATAAAATTTTTCGATTCCTTAATAAAATGTATGATAGATAAATATCTACAGCCTCAGCGCTTAATTCTTGGACAAAATTAATCGAACACGACAAAAAAGGATCACATCTGCATTTAAACTTTTTTACAATTTACATAAACATTTGCTAATTAAAGAGACCAAAAATATTAATAATAAGAAGAAATAAATAATTTCGTGATATAAGAGATTTTATGACGAAATAGTAATTAAAATTGCAGCTGGATTTTTTTAATATGTAGAATTTAAATAAATTTATTTGTCGTTTTGTTAAACATATGCATGGTAACTTTAGAAGACCTACATAAATAATCTAATTAAATCTTATTAATTATATGCAAACATTATTCTTTAATTCAAATACGTAAATTTTTATTATATGGCTGTTTTATTTTATGTATTTTTATGTTTGAAATAAAAAGGAATAAAATGGCATTACGGAACTAAAGAGCAGAATATGAATAAAAATTACATAAAATCGTAAAAACCAAATCTAAGAAGCGACATCAGTTTCAAATAACATAAGGTAAAGATCTTATAGAAATATAGCGAAAAATAAAAAGATTATGAACCAAATTTAATCAAAACCATCAATTTGTTCCATCATGTTAGAATAACTTTTTAACAATATTTATTTCTTATTCCATTAAACTAATCGTCTAATCTCGAAAGTCCCGTTGGTGTGGCGCGGAAGTTTGGAGAGGGGGGTGCCAGCTCAGGTGCCGTCCTCGTCATCTGACCGCGGTTCAAAATTACGAGGTCCGTCCCTAAATAGCCCTCGTGTTGCTTCAAAACGGGACGTTAATATAACCTAACCTAATCTAATCTCGAAAGAAATTTTTAGCTTTTTAAATAAAAGTATTTTTTGTCAAAAATAAATAAATGAATTTATGGGCTCAATTTATTGTTATATAGAAGGTTTTCATCTATACTTATATAAGGCAATGTTTGTGTGTGTGTCTGTTTGTCTGCGATGTCCAGACGAATCAATCGCACTTACAGCCATGAAATTTGGCACACAGGTAGTCGTAATGGTGACTGAATGCACCTCGAAGCCGAAATTTTAAATTTTAATCTAGAATTTTTTTATTTAATGTTTTGTGTTGTTTTGGTTGATTTTTCGCGCTAATTTCTCAATAGAATGGTTTCGAATAATTGTACGACAAAAATAGATAGACTATTTGGAAAGAGCACGCGATTTACGTTCTAATGAAGTTAGTTTTGAATTTCTAAAGTAATTTACTGAATTTTAAGAATTTTTTTTAAAAAATAGTCAGTTTTGCCATCTAAATGTTAGTTTTGTTTTTAAATTTGTTGCATCCGACTTTCTAATAACACTATTATTTTCAATTTTTTTTCAGCTTATAACTAGAACGGTTTTGTCGGATTTAAAACAAGAACGGTTAAAATATCTTTTCCCGTTTTTTTTTAATTATTTTTTTTCTGGGCCGTTGAGAGTTATTTTTCTCGATCGAGTTAATCGCGCGGCACTTCTTCGGAACGTTGATGCCAATTTTGATTGGCGGACGCGCAGGATACGTCATGACCTTCACCTGAGTGAATTACTTCGATTATTATTTTCGGATTTGATTTATATTTTGCTTGCTGTATAATAATCATTTTCACGTTCCAATTTTGTAATATTGTTTTGGATTAACGTACTCTGTACTGTTGCTCGAAAAAAAAAATAAGCAGGAAAATCAAAAAATTTGTATCATTTGTTTTGATTTTGTTTTCAAAACTTTTTCATGTCATTGTGGGCGGTTTTTTTTTTTTTTTTTTCATTTTGTTAAAGTCCTGATTCCACGGGCAACGCCGTGCGCGTACTGCTGGTATAAGATATGAGTAACCCCATTTTTATAAATCACATTATTATAAAATATTTATGCAAATTATTGCTTTGATGGAAGGAATGAAATTTAGCTCAGAATTAATTTCAAAATTACAATTCTTACCTTTTTTTCATTTCTATGGGACTATTTCATTTCTATAATAATTAAATTAACTGTATCTTCCAAAAATTAATTTAGCGTTATCTATTTTCCGAGTTTCCGTATTGGTATTTCAATCAATTTGTATTTCAATTCAATTTGTTTGACGAATAATAGTGTTAATCGATTATTAAAATTTAATTTATTTTTCCGAAGTTCATGAATTATAGAAAATATATTTTTTGAAAATATAAATAAAACATTTTAAAACATCATGAATGAATAGACTATTTGGGCTTATGTCGACGCTTAGAGTAACAATAATATACTTATTTCGAAAAATTTAGAAGAAATCAGAAAAATTGTGATTGGGAGATTTCCATATGTTAGAATTTAATGAAACTTGGGAAAAATATCTATCAAACAATGCTTCACAAATGAGGAAGAAAGAAATTAATAATCAATAAGTTTATTTTCTGTCTTGAAAATACAAAAAGATGAAAACATGGCTTCAAACATTGTATCTGAGTTCATTTTGTTAACACCTTTAATATGGAGTACCTTCACCTCTGATAGCTATACAAGCACGATAGTAGTGTCCCATGCCCAAAATACAAATAGATGCATCCCAAATATGCTCACTTGAGTTGAAGTTTAAACAACTCCTGGCCAATTTTGTGTAGGGTAAGTTTAAAATTTTAATTCTGCTTCTTATTTTTTTTAAAGAAAACCTCGACAATTTTTAATCGATTTTATAAAATTTTGCTCCTTTGTTATACCATTATGGGATTTAAAAGATATGTCTAAGATCAATAATCATGATTTAAAATCGTTTCCGGGCATTTCAGACTGGGATATTCCTAATTGTTTTCAAAGTTATTAATTTATCATTATTTTTTTAATAAGATTTGCAGAATATCACCAAACATATAACTAAAAATATTGATTTTAAAATTTCAAATGTCTTTTAATTACATCATTTGTTTTTGTTAAATTTATATTAGTTTCTTTCATTTGAATCCATTGTTATATTGCTCACTTTGCATGAAAAAAAAACATAAAAAAAAATGTATTTTTATATATTATGGTTCAGCATTCATTATTTTCTTAACAAAATTAGTATTCTTACATAATCATTTTCTTCAAGGCACAGTTTTGAATTTTCATTATCCTCAATAGACGCATTTTTATATATTTAAATCAAGAACTTGTGAAATATTACATATTAAAATTATATTGAATTAATTAACAAGAGCACATTTCAGAAATAATGCTGAATTATATTTAAAAATTTTACAAGGATACATTTATAAATTTATATTGTTGATATATGAATGCTTAATAATATTCATTTATTCAACTTGTAATATCTAAGCCCAAATCATACAATATAGTCTGATATATAAGTTTAAATGGCAAACAGAAACTATTGAAATGAAACTTTACTACAATCTTCTTGTAAGACATAACATGAATATTTGTTAAAATTTCCAGCCAAATTCAATTGAATATAACATTTTTGCCGTTCTAAAGAAGAACATTTTTAAAAGACTTATAAAATTATTATTATTATTATTAGTTGAGGTGATAGATATATAAATTTTCAAACTTTTCTAATGTTGTATAAGGTTTGATTTAAGCTTGCAGAAAGTATTAAATTAGTATGCTGCAAACCTAATGAAATATTATATAGAAATTTTAAATCTATTCACACCTACAAATGTTTCGAACACATCAAGTTTCTGATTTAATTAATTATTATTATATGCATTTCAAAGACGTAGCTAGTCTCTCAGAGAAGAGTCTCAAAATTCAGAGAATATTTTTGGGAATCTCAGAAGTATAGGAGCACACAATATAATGAATATCGACTTCTGGAAAGAGCTTCAATAAAAATACTTCCTGTGTGTATGAATTATGACTGCCTTTTGATCGAATGGTAAATCAAGCCTGATTCCATTGTAAATAAATATTTTGATGTTTCAATATCATTTATGTGTTCAGCCCATCTTCACTAGATGAAAAGGAATTACCATAAGCTGATATCGTTATGCATATGTGTTTCTTTCCATTTTTTCAAAAATTGTGGAGCTAATAGCCAAGGAACAGATTTAGAGATGAGAAGATCATTTAAAGCCGTTATCGTCGCAACTATCAAGCATATATCGAGAATAAGCGCTTTGAGGGAAACTAGTATTCATGCAAACTGCCAAGGATAATTAGTCTTGAGTGATCATATCACGATCTGAATTTGCTCAGCCGCATCGCACATAGCCAACGAGTCCAAACATGAGCTTCTATTACCACCCAAATAAACGAGTGGTCGAGTAGGACAGTCAGTTGAAAGACCATTTGCTTCCCCATATGGACTTAGGCAGCTGAAGACCCAGGGGAATACTACTGCTCAATGGATGCCAGAGGGTTCAACGCTTTACCTGGCTCAGTGAGCACACTGAATGGGCTATCAGTTATTGGAGGCGAGCAGCACAGAGAGATGAACTCCTATTCCAACTGCCCTACGCTGGCGGGAAGCTAAAAGAAATTGTTTTTTTTGGCCCCAGGTAACAATATTGATGAAAATACTTTTAATCATGCGTTTTGTTCTTGAACTTTACATGACGTGATAACTGAGACGTGGTCTCGGATAATGTTTCTTTAAAAATGCTCGATTTTTAGTGCATGTATCACTTTTCTGTATTGCATCTCAATATGTTGATAGACATAGACGTTTCTTCCATGTAGATTGAAATAAACCACAGGGTGATTTAAAAGTCGAGAACAACTTTTAAAATCAATAATTCGTTAACAAATGAAGATTGAAAGGTAGCGTTGTCCAGAAAGGATGAAAATGAATGATATTTTTTTCAGTCAAGTAATCAGAATTAATTGGTAGCATGGTTAACAGTTTTATATAAAAAGATGGTTATGTAATTTTTGGAGCGATGTGTTTTGTAAGATATTATAATGAGTGGAGTAACTGCTTACAAATGTTCAATGTATCGTCCTCTATACGTACACAAGTGTCAGATAAAGAAGCACACTTTTTCACCATAGAAGATGATGCTAAATGCTGTAAAAAATGTCGTCTGATGGCTTAGCTCCTGAATGGAGGTGTACACAATAAACATTCGTAATACATTACTCCCAACAAATTACAAGAAATGATAGAAATAAATTCTGTCTTCGACAAAAACAATCCGGTTTCATTCCCATCCTTTCCGTGCAAATGGTTTCTTCTAGTCTTCATTTGTTTGCGTATTATTGATTTTTAAATTTGCACCAGACTTCTGAATTATCCTGTATATAGGCTGTAGAACAGAGGTCTTAGACACATTATATTTGAATTTTAAAACAATGCATTGTTTCCATTCAATTTAGAAAATATTCCTTTGCACAAATTTCAACAAAACACACAAAAAAAACGATACTGAGGTCCAAAGAAAAATATTTGGATGAGATAATTTTTTCGTTGACAAAAGAGTACAATGAAAAATATGTTTCCATAAGATTTCCAGTTTGTTGTAGATAGCACTACTAGTTTAAACATTTAATTGGCTTAGAGAAATTTCTATGCTTAGATGACGCAGTGGGGTCATTTAGTCCCAAGCCAGTATTATAATATGTTCAAAAACTAATATACGACTTTCCATATATATTTTTAAATTTGTGATTTCATCACGTAAATTTCATATCTAAGGGTGGATAATCTATATAAATTATTTTAAAATTTTAAAATTAATAAACTATTTATCGCATATTCACAAAGAATGTTAGAGTTTATCAAAAATCAGAAATACATTCTTTGCAAATGACGCAATGATATGTCGAACAAACTTATCTTTGATAAACTTCACGCTAGAGACTTGTTCGTTTTTTTCTAGGGCATATTTCTTCTGTATTCTTTTTCTAGGACATATTTCTTCTTCTATATTCTTTTTCAGAACATATTTATTTTTCTTCGTCGTCCAACCACCTATTCCTTCTACATGCTTTCCTAATATTCTCACAGTTGTGAATCTTAATTCACGTGGAAACGGGTATTTTTATGTCAAATTCGGAAACAAGATAAAATAACAGCATCAAAAAATTTAATCCAAACCTTTATCAACTCATTACTCAAGTCATTATATTCGTCCGAGATGTTCTCGACATTTTAACTGCTTGATGGGCTGGTGGAAAGACGGAAAACTCGTGTGGTGCCATTCTGTCCCCACAGAAACTGACCAAAAAAGTAAGAGAGCAAAATCTAAAGTAATTTCACGAATTTACCCAGACAATGTAAACGTTTTTCCGAAAGGTACTGATAACAGAAAGGGCAAAGTACACTTTTTCTCAGGGGGCAGCGACCCCAAAAAGATTGTATGGACCAAGCGTCAGTTGAGCATTAAATGTGTATAGAGAGGGTCTTTGTTATTTCTAAAAACTTTTGAGATAGTGCAGATGTATACATACATGATTAAACCTGGTTAACTTAAAATAGACATCACGAAAAAAATATCACCAGCATTTCTCGTATCATTTTTGAATAAAAAATGAAAGACTTTCGCTTGCAACAGCGCCGTGGTTCTCTATCAAATTACCTGAATCATCTGAAATACATCATGATTTATTCAAGCACTTGCTACTGTCACACAAACGAAGCGTTTGATTGATAACATTATGCAAGAAAATTTATTGCTTACTTGAGGTTTATTTATTTATCTCTTGGCATTCACTTCTGAACCCATCATTTCGAACAAGCACCTGTCTGAACACCTGAAGAAATCAACAAAAAATGCCATTACATTCACGAAGTATGGTCCTGCTTACGCCTGTGTACCCACCACCCCGTTTTCCGACAAAAATCCCCATCAATAGCAGAAGCAATGTTCCGTAAACCACAATTCGTCAATGCCCCTCGATGATCGATCACTCCCCGGCTCGTTACACACCTTCCGGCAAATAATCTGCTGACTAACAGATAATTTGGAAGATAAAATGGTATTCCAAAGCGAAACGTTAGGTTGAAAACGGGGAGCGTTTTGATGCTGACAGGAAAAGCGGGATGTATTATCAAATGAAGATGAAAAGAAACTATCGGTGATTATTTGCGTCGCAGTAGGGTTTTTCAGTTAGGGGGAATGGAACAGAGGAAACGCTGGGTAGGGGGAATGTGGGAGTTGTTTTATTTTCTCGTGATGAAAAATGAAAGTGCTATTTCCCGTGTATTCATCCATTAGGGAGTAGTAGGAAAAATGTTAAAAAATATGTGGGTGAAAAAGGTTCGATACAGAATTACCATCTCTTGGCATTAAAAAATCTATTCCTTCCCTTACGCAGATAAATATAGTCATCGGTTTGGAGATATGTTTGTCAATAATTCACCATGACATTTGCCTTTGTTATTTTCATTGTATGTATATTGCGCGTATAAATATAAATCAAAGCTTAAGTAAGTTTTTTAAAAATGAAACGTTGATGTTATCTGTGTAAATCAAATATACCAGGTTTTTTCGTGGCTTTGCAAAAACAGATGTTCCTTGATGAATAAAAATGGAAGGATGTTTTTTTTGAAGCCATTTTATCTGAGTGAGCTGTACTGCATAAAAAAAGTGAAATATCTATGCACGCCGTTGTTGAAATCTTACATGAGCAAAAATGAAAAAAAAAAAATGAATATTTTACTATTTACACTTAAATCACAGTAAAAAAAATCTCTCTTTTCTGAGTAATTCTTGATTCTACATAATAGTTTTAGCAATAATTTAGCAATTTTCACCCTGAATGAATTCATTTGTGTATCATATATTATGATTTTTCAAACATCTATTTAGGATAATCTTATCCTATTTAGCTAGCTAGTACTATCCTTTACATTTCAAAAAAAGTCTGAAGACGAAATTCATTTAGCAGTGTCATCGTTTTTGATTGCAGATATAACATTTTAATATTGGAAAATGGTGATGCAGTTGTGCATTTGAGTCTTGATAGACATCAAGAATTACCACACTTATGAAGCAATGTATATCTCTTTCACAGATTTGTTAATTGATACTTCTCAGTCGTATTGAATGTTACATTCGAAATCTTTGTTAACATTATTTCCGAGTATTTAACAATTTTATGGATTGGAAATTCCAACAAAAATACTCAATGAATTAGTTGAATGTACATTAAGTTATACAATTATTTTTTTACCAAACAAAAACATTGAAACACTGAGAAAAACTATATATTTTCATAAATTTTAATTCTTATAATTTAAACAAATTGCAAAAAATGGCATTTAAATTCTTAAGGTCTTCTTCTCCTCTCTTCTTAAAATTTTGAATCATTTTAGAAACGATTGCTTGCACACTCCCAGCTAGAAAAAATCTGAAGGTGTTTGGAACATGTTTTCTTTAGATTTTCTGCAGATAAAAATTGTAGAATATCTGAAGAAAACTATATTGCAAATACCTTCAGATTTTCTGCAGTCAAGGCTTTATTATTTCCAATGAATTTAATTAATCTAATTTGTAAATCAACTTACTTGTACAATGTCGATGCAGATTGTGACAAAACTTTAAACTCAACTTATCCGAGATTCGAACCCGCGTTCATAGAGTTGGAAGGCAGCAACACTAACCACATGACCACACCGGACTGCACAAGATGAGGGTAAAATAATCTATTTGAATTTTAACGTCACCATAGTTCTAGTGGCGCCATTTAGTGGTGTAAAAATCAATTATGGTCAGAAAACGTGTTTCAAAGTCGTAGGGATGAGTAATAGATGCGATTAGTAATATTTTTGTTCAAAAATTTAGATTTTCTGTTTCAATAAATTCGTTTTCACCTTTTTTCTTTCTGATAAGCCTTTCTCTCCATCCAAAGGGCGCAAGGTCCACTTTTCCCTTCTTTTTGGAGGAAAATAGCTAGTCAGAAAGACAGTTGGAAAACTAATCGGAAATTAATTAAATTATGGGGGAAAAGTTTAAAATGGTGAATCCTCAAATATTTATTTTAAAGAATTCATTTTTCAGTGGCATATTTAAAAAATTTAGTGCCTAAGACAACTTTCGATTGAGAATTTTCTTCTGCTGATGCATTCCTTTTCTATACAAGTATATGGTCGATATCACTAATTGAAAAAGGAAGTGATGAAAATCCTGTCTGCTGTAAAATTAAACAATAATGATAATTACATTCTAATTTTGTTTCATATCCTTTGGGAAAAAAAGCTGCAGTAGTAGAGAATATGGTGTATAATATGTATTTAGAGAAATGCAAATATTATGAAAGTGCAGTTAAATCTTTAAAAAAATCGACATATTATAGGTCAAGTTTAATGATGTTGTGAAAATCTGCTAAACAACTGCAAATTGAATTGAAGACAAAATCCAGATATTTTGCTGTCTTAAAAAATCTGCAGGATATTTAAAGAAAAAAAATAAAAAAAGATTTTTTTTTGCAGATTTTATGCAGATTAAATTAAAGAAAAAATGCAGATTTTTTCTGTCTTCAAAAAATCTGCAGAAATCAATTTTTTGAACTTCAATTTTTTTTCTGCGGATTTTTTTTAGCTGGGATTACCCACAAAAATGCAGTTCTAAGACAAATAGTGATATAATAACACACATTGCAATCTACTTACACAAGGCTACTGAAGAATTTAAGAAAAGGAATAAACTAAGAAATAGGAATTCTGTAATTTATGATAGTAACATTAATGGGAAAAAAATTCTTCTAAAAACGGCAAAACTCTCAAACATTCATTATAATAAATTACTAGTATAATATAAAATAACTAAATACATTAATACAAAAATATCATATTTGTAGTTTTTATTAAAATGATTTTCTATTTAAGAGTTGAAGTTACAATATGTTTCTGAACAATTTGAGAAGCCATATTTACGTGATTGTAAATATATGAATTTATGATTTAATAACAACTTAGTCCTGAAGATTTCTTTAATTCAAAGATTCTAATGAGGAGAAAAAGGTTCCTCACGATCTGTTTTTTAAAAATTCTAAAACTTATAAGAAATTTTGGAAAATAACTTTTAATAAACAATTTAGTTTAACTTCGTGTCACTGAAAATGTGTCAAAAAATTAATTAAACATAGAGATGCGTCTAAATTTAATAGTTAATTACTATACGGTATTAAAAACATAGATTGTTTGTATTTAAGATTAGCCATTGTACTTTAATTAAAAATCTTATTTTCTAGCACTTAATGAGTTTTTCGAATTAAGAATCTAAATGCTACTGATTTTTAAAATTCTTGCTTTTCAACTTCTTCACAGTCTCCGAGATAATTGATTAAATTTAGAAAACAAAGTCTAGCCTGCCCAGTTATTGATAAATTACATTCTAATTATTTATCTAGAAATAATTCACTTACCTATTCAAGCACGCGGTTTACTCTTAATAGGAAGGTTTAACAATCAATTTCCTTCGCGTGAAACTAAAAAAAAGAAATTCAATTTAAGCGGACTGATGACAAACGAATAGTTCCCTGAGCCATATGCGAAATAAATCCCTACCTTGGCAGTTGCTGATTTCTGATTTCATTGAGAGGGAACTCATTAAAGTGCCTACTTGTAAAAGCAAATACAGATTCTGAAAAAGCATCCCATTCGATAGAAGCATACGTCAACAAGTAAATTAAATTCTTTTCAAAAGCTTAGCTCCGTAAAATCGTAACCCCAGGCTTTGCCCCAGTCCTTTTCCTGTTCAACTTTTCAGTCATTATAAAACTGCTTATTCAAAACTACTTAACGAACTTTGATTGATCTCGTCTTTAGCTAAGAGCGTTAGCAATATTTCGATGGAGATGGTTTTTTTTAGTGTTGACATTTGCTTATCTTGTTTGCACAGCCTGCCGGCACTGTGTGGTGCAGTGTAAACTGTTTGTGGTTGCTTGTGTCTTACAGCTTTAGAAAAATGGATTTTAATTAAATCTGCTAAGTTTTAGTATTTCCATGAGGCCCCTTTTTTGTGAAATTTCCGGTAATCTCCTTCACGTATATTGACGTCCGGAGAACTGTGTTGTCAGAATGATGCATGGTGGTAAACGTGTCAGGTGACATAATGAAGATTATGTATCTATATTCATCGGTACGGGAGATACGACTTTTCGCACCCAACGTAGGGCTGAAAAGATCGTTGTTAATTACTTGTTTTACGAACTCTTAAAAAAATTTTTCTTCAATATTATTAATATTAGGAAATCAAAATGTTTTATTATCGAAATAATCTTTACATTTTTGCCATGTAGTGAAGTTGTTCTATTGAAAGGAATTGCGAATCTGTAACAAAATATGAATAACTTTAATGTAATCTGTTTCAGAGTAACTTTGCTTTTCAGCTAAAGGAAATAAATGACAATATTTCATTTATACGAGGATATCCATTGTTTTTCCTTTAAGAACATTTTTCAAAAAATTTCGATATGTTTACAATATAAAGCAATTATTAATTAAAAACTGAAGGTTAAAAAGGATTTTAAGAAAAATCATTGCATTAAACTTATACATTGGGAATGCTTGAACTGAAAATTAACCGCTATTTACATAATAATTTGGAATGTGCTAATATATCAAAAATTATGAGTTGGAATAGTTTGCTAAAAAAATCCTGGTTAAAGTGGGAAAGTCATTGAAATCATTAATCATTGGTGTAATTTCATTTTTAAAATGCCCAGTTAAATTCTATTTTTAGCTTCATAAATGAAATAATACAGCTTTCATATTTGATATCACATTTTAATTAAATGCATGTACATTTAAGTAACAAAATTTGTGATAAAATCGTAAGAGGTACAAGAAATTAAACAAATATATGTTACTTGATATACAAATTTAATATTTAGTTTATTGCATATTTTTGTGATTAATTTACTGCATGCTTTAGTTTAAACTTAATTTATGCGTTTTCTGCGAAGAGTTTCAAACAGAATTTCAAATTAAAACAAACAAACAAAAAACACCATTCAAAAACAATTAGTAAGAAAAGTTATTTATCTTATATCCAATGAGAATAGTACTTTGATCAATAGCCTTCTGATCAGCATCAAAAATGAGCACTATGGTTTCAAAAATCAGGACAAATTTTACACTTAAACTAAATGCTGGAAAACGTTCAGAGCAGAATGAAAATATAAATGCGACTGCTTTTCTTATATTTATTTATGAATCCATTTACTTGCCCTAATCAGCGGACATATATCTACGATTTCTTTTTACAATTAACTGGCTGAGTTGTTGGTCTAGACTCTGTACTGTTTTATTTTTATTCGCATTGCAGCTAACTGTGATATAAAATTTTATAATTATTTGTTGCATTACTTCTTCCATTTTGTCACTTTTGCATATATATTTTTTAAATGTAGTTTGTTTGAGCTGTTTATGATTGTTACGTGCTCATGAAAACACATTATTCATGAAAGCCCCTTGATTTATACCTTTATTGCTTATACAAACCATATTGTCTGCTAATTCTAATAATTTGAATGTAGCTGCAATACATATGTTTTACTTGAAATAGAGTCCTATCCATTGTAATGGGACCATGGTTCTAAACAATAACCAATCCACTGAAATTTATAAACTCGCATTTTTTTCAGACAATTTTTAAAAATTCGGTACATTAAATAACTAAATCACGCAAGTTTAGAAAGAGAGAGTATACAAGTCCTTAGACACAAGTATTATTTAAAATAATGATATGCAAAAATATAATTTTAAATATATTAGATAATTAATTATTCTTTTCAGCCATTCAGAGAAAGATTATTGGCAATTTGCAAGTCAGACATATTTTTAAACTTTGTTTCGGAAAAATTTTACATTTTTAAGCATGGAAAAGCATGTATTATTTCTTATTCATTATTTCATAGCTTCTCTTGCTAAAATCCAAGAAAAGTTTCTATTAAACACAAAAAATTCTGATAACACACATTCAACTTAATGGCATTTATACAGGTAGAGAGGACACTTAACAGGTAACCAGATAAGAGAAAACAGCATACTTAGAATAATCAATAAAAGTTGGAAAGGAAAAATCCTAGGATAAGTTCATCTAAAAATCCTAAAATAAAATATATATATGACACCTCTGCATACAAATTAGCACTGCTATGAACGTTTATTTTACAAAAAATACTCATAATATAATTTAATTGTACTTTGATAAAATAAGCATATTTTTAATCTGAAAAAATCAAATCAAATTAAACAGCTTCGTTGAAATTCGTGAATTTGGATCAACAAAAATATTATAACATACTTCCATAATTTAAATGTTATTTTAGAAAAACATACATCACTATTTAATTTATATAACTTAATGTATTGTGATATGTGTAACAATATATATATATATATATAAAGGTAATAAAAAAATATAGTGGTAAAATGATATTTATCTTTAACGAACTTTGTCTAGCAATGCAGAAAAAGTTGTTAGTTTTTAAAAATTGAAATTGATTGTAGAATCGAAAATGTAACGAAAGAATGTTGTATATAGTTCCAGCAAATTATCTGTTTCTGGTGAAAAATATGCTAAATAAACTTGTTGTTTTGTTGTAAAAAAAGTCTGATAATTCATCCTGCAATACAGTACAGTACATGTATTGTACATATATTCGTATATATTTAAGGCTCTAAAAACCCTCTCTTCTATTCTGAATTCCGAATTGAATTCTTAGATGTTTACATTCTTGTTTGCAGAATGTGCAAGATACTTGCATCATAGAATTTCTCTGAGGAGAAACCTGAACTGAATAAAGATTTACAATGGAGAAAATGGTGAATAATCCTGTTGGGTTTCGAATTTCACCAAGTCGTGCGAGTCACATCTAAAAGACAGACTTTCCAGGCAACACTGGCAATTTTACAGCCCCTGTATCCAAACTAATGGCAATAGCTGCTTCAGATACTACGAGAAATAGAGTAAAAAGAAAAAAACATAGGATAGAAAATAAAGTTGAAACTAAACTGATCATTTTTGTTCTGTTAGTGAAGTGTTCTTCTGTTTCTGTAAATTTATTTAAATAATAAAAAATGTTTTGGAGAAATTTGTGTTCCATATGTGCTTCGTAATAAAGTCATTTTATAAATCTTGCTTCAGACACTTAGGTGAATTCATGCAACCATAACAAAAATAAAGCTCCTTTGATATATGTAGAAATATATCTAGTTATTATAGGCAATCCAAAATCTAAGATATTCTATTTATTAACAAAATGTCTTTATACAGACTTAGATCATATGTTGAATGCAGGTATTGAGCATTTTTTTGCAAAAATTCTGAGACGTTTTCAACAATTATAGAGGATAGATACAGTTATACAGGGTGATGCAAAAGAGTTTCAATAGATTTTAAAAGTAGGACAAGTATACGAAAGCAAATCAGATTAACATACGAACATAGAGGGAGAAACGTCCTGTGTACATTTTAATTGGCGTTACTGGACCTAAATTGAATTGGCAGAAAAACCATCATTATTCCAAAGACCTAGAGGAAGTGGGATGGAGTAGTAGAGCAGTGCCAAAATTGCTCAAATGCATATAGTGTATGTAGCTATCGTGAAACTCACACCGACCCAGCTTATCCGAAAGGGTATAAAGGCATGTAACGGGCAGCTATTGGAAAACGGAGAGAAGTGGGGTTTACTGTCTTGAAAGATTTCAATACATATACGGATCATATTATGAACTATCGCGAGTTTTCACCAAGAGTTGTGGGGAGCTGAATCTTTCACTAGCTCTGGTTGAGCTCTCATAAGTTTCGAGTTCATTTTGTAATATTGTACAAACATTGTTAAATGAACCGTAGCTTGCATTCGATTGGCATTGGTTTAGCGCCTGTTACGGTGTGACTAAAAATATAAATTTGGCCTAACCCTAAAGCTGAAAAGAAATACATATAAAATGGCGCTGTGATCGTATAAATGATTAGTACACCAAAGTCAAGAGCACACGCTTGAGTTAGACAAGAAAAACACTATTTATTAAGAATTAACCACGACATTACTGTAGAACAAACATTCTACACATCAAAATCTGTAAAAATCATTAAAACACGTGCATGCAAAATGTGTATAGTTACTATAAAAATGTGACACTTGTGGAAAAAAATATTATTTAATCTGTAATAGTGACTATAGAATGTTGCAACATATTGAGAAAAAGGAAGCTTCAACTGCAGTTGAGAAAAAGGTCTTACCAAAGCATGCTTAACATCAGGATGAGGAAACGAAGCTTGAAAAACTATTTACTCAAACCGAGATCTCCATAATGCTACACTTTAGTATAAACACCTGTGATGAAGAATTCTTTGGGACAATCTGTCCTTAAAAGCACATGGCAAAGCTTCAATAGATCTTACGAAAACATGGATTGTACGCTAAGTAGCAACTCGTAAAAGCAGGAATCAAACAAAAAAGGAAGGCGACATCACTCCAAACCCATTCTTCACCTCTCCATCACATCTAGCCGAACGAACCCGGAGAAGCACGTGTGATCCACCTGTTGCCATACATACTCTTCTTAACAGAAACCTGTTCTAACGCAAGTCCAACTAGAACATTAATCTGTGCACTTTCGGTCCAACTATAACATTCCTGTGAACCTTCAATCCAACTATAATGCAGTCCTGTTCACAGCGCCAATGCATGACGTTTCCACCAATATTCTCTTCTGCAAAACAAATTTGCTTGGATATGCCTGAGGTACGCTTAAAAATATTTAGATCTAATTTAAATGTTAATGTGTGTAAATTACATTGTCTTTATTTTCTAAACTATAATTTGTGATTAATAAAATTAAATCTTTTAGGCCATTTTTTATGAAAATGCTGTTAATTTCAATAATCTTATCAAATCCTATTCTAATCTTTGGCTCATATATCTAATCCATTCTCTACTTTCTTCTGTTAGAATGCATTCTTAAAGTTTCTATCCATCAAAAACGTTTTAAGTTATTTAAATAAACTCCAAAATAGGCTCTTAGAATATTTAGCTACTCAACTTTTGCAGCCGTGACATTTATCATAAAGATTGTCAGAAGAATGCCACACATCATAATAAAAATTCCTTCTGACAACTAAATTGCAAATCTTCCGACATCATCAAATTAAATGTATGGTGTATGTAATTGAAAAAGATAATTGCCTCATGGTTTAGAATGAAATATTTGTAATTTAGCGATGTTTATCTTGGTGTGAAATCTCAAATGCTGTTAAAAAATGGAAGTTTTACATTGCTTAACCCGCAAGGACGCGCGTTCCTTACACTTACTCGAGGACCTGCGTCGGGCTTCGTAGGCCCGGGGTGGTGTTTTTCTAACAAAACGCGCAGGGAATTACATTTACTTTAATAGGAAACATTTTTCGCACTAGTATATAAAATATGAAATATTAATAAATTAATTTTCAGTTATATATCTTCTGGGGAGCGCATTAAATTGAAGAAGATCGATGAATGCTTGTACTTCCAAGGTATTTATGAAAAGGTTGGCTTTTCCCTCTAAAATTGCCTGAATTTACCTGGATATGAGCATTAATGCATCATCTGTCTCATCGATAAGCATTTCCAAGACTTTTGGACCGGTTATACTGCTTTTGCTTCACCAAAGTTGTCAGTCAGTAAAGTTCTCATATTTTTGCGAGGTTCTTTTTTACAACATTTGTTAATGAAACCTATCTTATCGTTTACTACACCATTTTTTAACTCTACCCTTCTTCTAAACAATCGGTGGACTCACAAATATCCCATTCATTGTTTAATTTCTTTTCAGAATTCGACTTATGATCTCTAACTAATTCAACAGCAACATTTTCTTTATTGTCTTCGTTAATCGATTCTTAATTAGTTGATTTTCAGCTGACAGCTTTTCTAATCTTTACATCTCATATTTGTAGCTAGAATGGCGATAAATTGTCGAGATCTATATGTTCTCCTTAGCAATTCTACACAGAAACGAGAGTGCTCGCATCGGACCTCGGAGGCCCGACCGTCTTTTTTCTGAGATAAAAAATAAGGGGAAATTCTTGAAATACCTGTTGTCAGCAAGTAAATAAACTTGAATGCAGCTACTGTGAACCTGAAATTTTTTCGCTGAGGGGTTAATTTTCTATAATAAATTCATGTAGGAACCGGACCTCACAGACCCGATGCGCGTCCTCCCGGGTTAAGAGCACGAGTAAGCGAACGATTTGTTTCCACAGAAAATCTGTATATTGGCAGTGCCCAACTTGGCTCACAATCTCACAACAATATTAAAGAACCCACATTTAAAATCATTAAAGAATAAGAGGAAGCAACCAATTTGTTTTTGCAGAAGCAACCAATTTAGTATTTACAAAGAAAGAGAAAGAAAGTTTACGGAAGGCTGCCAGAGATAAAGAGAGTCAAACAGCGCACACGCTATTCCCCAGATACTTCCTATCATAAAAACTGGAAGTGAAATCATTCTGAAGTGTAACATTTGTATCCCGCTTAGCAAGCAAAGTTCAACAACACTATTCTCTATCCAAAAGTAGAAGTAACTAAGGCACTGAATTGTAACCTAAGGCTAGTTTCTTCTAAGAGAGTTTAGTAAATACATTTACGTCTTTTCTCAAAGATTCAGAGAAAAGGAAAAAAAGTCCAATGTAACTACAAGCTGTGGGAACCACAGTTCGTAAGATCCCAAGAGAAAAATATACTTAACTCGTCTTAGGCTTTGGATTTAATAACGGAAGTAAAGCATTTTAAAGTCTTCATTTTTTTACCTTTCTTTGCCTTCTTTATGTTTCATGTGGGGTAAAAATACAAAGTTTTTTTCTTAATGTAATTTTCCATTTATGGTAGATAAGAATTGCGGTCATGAATTTTAGCTCCCAACTGCGTAATGGTGAACTCTGCTATAAAGGCAACAGTCTGTAAGTGTTTTCATCTCGTCCGGAAAAACACTTGCTGTGAATTGCCGCGTCAATTCTTTTGTAATTCTCTCGGGAGTTTTCAGAAATGCTCGGCTTGAGGAAATGAGTGTGTGAAGACAGTCTTCAAAATTCTTCAAAAAGACAGACTGTCAAATCCGGAAGTGTAAATAATTTGATTTATTGAAGTTCGCTGTGCAAATTTAAAAATAACTATTATTAATATTTTTCGAATTTAAAAATTCTGTAGACATCTTAATTTTCTTATATTTCCTGTTAGCCCAATTACACTATCAAGATAAATTAGATTATGGCTATACAATATCCAAGATCTCTTTTTAACCTTCCGTCGGGCACAACTGATCTGGGATATGAAGCACACATTTTTTGTGCCTAAGTGTGGCTTTTACCGAGAAAGGTGTGAAACCTCTAGCAGCTTTCTATCTCCCTAACACTTCCACTAGAGTGTCGCGGTTTTTTCTCTAGTTCTCTTTTGATGTACGTGAGGGACACGCTAATCTGGTAGATGAGTTGCGCCCGATTACGTTTGTATTTTTGATTTCGCAAACTTTTCTCAATGTTTCTTTTTATATACCTGCAAAAGTTCGTATACTTGTGCCCTAGCCCCTAATTCAATGACATTGATTGTTATTTCCACTATATTGTTTCAAAAATGTCGAATTATTTCAGGCTCTAAACGGCAACAGTTGTCATTGCTAAGGAGACGGGAAAACAAATGTCAACTCCCTCCTGAATTCCTGGACATTTTGTTAGTTGAAATTGCAAGAAAATACAAAGTTATTTAAAAACGCAAATATAGCTTTGTATGACCGAATAGTTCAGTTTGCTAAGCTTTTCCTTAAGCCTAAGCAAAAATTTAACTTTAACCTCACAGATGAGTTGCGCCCAAACGTGTTTGTATTTGTATTGCGCCCGATCGAAGGTTATGGTGAGAAAGGAGAACTTTAGGAAAAGGTAGTAAGAGTAATAACAATGCACATTGTAACAAGAGACCCCAAAAATTAATGCCATAATGAAAATAAAATCTTAATAGACGAGTGATGCTGTATATTCATCAGCGTGTGCAAAAAGGTAAAAAAGTTACCGGTACATCGCCTGTACCATTCATAAGATAAATACTAAATTTATTTCTGAACCTTTTCAAAGTTCGAAGTCATGAGTATTGGATGTAAGATTAAATATCCACATTATTTAAAGTGAATCTGAATTAATAAATTAATCTTAATTAATAAATGTAACAGGAATATGCATTGAAATTTTAGTTGATACCGTTTTGAATTCCATAAAAGTGAATATTATAGTACATTCGTTTCCTTGAAGCATTTCGTTTACAAAATTGTTGCAATTAGTTTTTAAGGTCGGATAAAAACAGAAAATTATCTAACTAACCACTAAATTAACTGAACAATAGCAGTGAGAGAGAGAATCGAATTGTATTATTGATGATGAAGCGCATGTATGTCTCCTAATATGTGGATTCTTCAATTGCTAGGCATTTATTGTTATTTGCAAAAGAGATACATTTCATGAACTATAAAGGTTAATTTAGACGCTGAAATAAAATCTTGAATTCTATAAGAAACTAATATGGTCCAGGGATCTGTATGGTAAAATAAACATACGAACAAGAAATGTAAGAACTTATCTCTGCTTTCATTTGAATCTTTTGAACGCATTTTAATCCAAGAGTGCGCTTTCCTTGACTCTGCGCTCATAATCACTCTGCTGCGTGTTTAACCTCTACAAATGGAGTTGAATGGCCCCCAGCAGCTGATATGCAGTGTTCCCATGCACTTTATTCTTGGTTTCTCTACTTTTCCCGTCAAATCCGTGTAATTTACGTCGTTCGAAATCCTTAGTCGGCGTTTTAAACCGCAGCGGGCCAATTCGTATTGGTTTAAACCCAGGAATTCCATTATCCAAGACGTTGGATTCGCTACATGGTGTACGCCAAAATGAAGAAATATTGAAAAATCTTTGAATAAATATTCCACTTTATACACACTATCTGTTTCACTTTTTTACTTATGGTAATATGAATAACCAAAATAAATACCAAAAAAAGCAAAATATAAGCGCAAATTAATTTAAAAGTTTCAGTTAAATATAAGCAAATATTTGTGCATAAATTCAAATACGGTTATTTAAATACTCCTTAACGATTTATGCGAGTTAGGAATAAAAAAGACCAGCGTGAATGTTTATTTAAATGTCTTCTATTTTTTGTTATCCTGTATATATGCATATTTAACTTTTGTGTATTTTACATTTTAATATTACGTTTAATTAAATAAAAAAGATATTTCCTTTACTAATAATGGTTGGAAAAACTAAGTTATTAAAGTGCTCACTCTGTTTATTTTGGGTATTCCAAAACGCGGAAGATCCGAAAGATCAATGTTTTCTTTTACATTTCTACAGAGCACAAGATTAATCAGAAATTTATTCGAGTATTTAACATGTCATTTTTCACGATGAAGAAATTCGCATATCAATATTTATATCTTGCCATAGAGTTTAAAAGTTTATAAAAATATTCTTAAAAATAGTTTCAATGGGCCTGTAAGGATTTGCAATTTTTTTGCAAGAGAGCATAAAATATTTATTAAGGTTTACAATAACGGCATGTTGTAATTACATAAATTAACACTTTGTAATCTGCTGTTATATTTCAACATCTATGTTTGTGATTTTTTAAACAACTTCAAATTATTACGTATGCAGATTAATGCAAAGAATTTAAACACTTCAATAGCGAGTCAGTTTTGACTGGGCATAAAAATTATAGTGAGCAAAAATGCAACAAACTGTCCAACCGTATGCAATAAAATATCAAAACATTTCAGGAAATCATCGATTCTTCGTTATTTTGAATATTTGTTAATGAAATAAGGAAAAGGAGGGAATATCATGTTCTTTAAAGAAATAAAACGGTCTTTAAAATTAGGATCAAGAATAAATATAGAGTCAAGGAAAAAAAGATTCATTCACACACAAAGATATAAGATAAGAGATACAAGAGAGGCATAGATAAAACAAAATAAAAAACCCTCTTATTCGTGGTCTTTAAATTTTCGGTTTTTCTTAATAAGTCATTTATAAATCGGTTTATTAAAGCTATTTTACGCACACTTTTATGCTTGGCCTAGTTTTAGCATTTTCGTGTTTAATCGTTCGGGCCTAGGTGGCCTGGTATTAAGATTCCGGCTTCGAGACCGAAGGGTTATAATCCTCTTTTCTTTACAGCCGCGTCTTGTATGGGGGGCCTGAGGCACGTTGACTTTCTGATTCCTAAGACCAATAGAATGGAGGGACCTCAGAATACGGGAACGCCCGAGTTCCTCTTTTAAAGGTAAGGGAAATTCACTTCCCCCCTCAAAACCCACAATGACAGCTGGCACTGTCCGAATTCTAAGACCCCCTCCCGTTTCGGACGGCCGCCATCTTTTGCTTGAAGGGACGTTTCGGACCTTCCCGTATCGATAGAGTTAAATCTGACGTCCAGAGTCAAATGTGCTCTCACTGGTGTAGCATGGAAGTTTGAAAAGCGAGATGCCGTCATCGTGGTGGGGCTACAGTTCAAAATTAAGAGGTCTTTCCAAAATTAGTCCTCGTTTGACTTCCCGATCGGATGTTAATATTGCTAAACTAAGTGTCACTGCTGCCAAATCCGTAAGTATTGCTGACATATAGAAATGCTCTTTAGTTTGATAAACTTCGTCTGGGGAAATTTATAGGTTTCTTTATAGCAACAACTTTTGCAAACACACAGCAGTTTATAGCTGGCATAAAAATATTGTAATTCTAATTTGTTACATAAAGTTTTTAAAGATAGTCAGTCCTATTATAAACATAAGCATATTTATATGAATGCTATTTTACCTTAAATATAGAAATATCCTATCTGCGTTATTTCGTCGAAAGTAAAGTTCAGCGCTTTGAATGAAGAAATCTATAATGCTCATAATTATGCACATTATTTAATATTCGATGCTGTCATCGCTATTTCATAGTTCATATTCTGAACATTTCCTCCAAAATGAGTTTTCCTTTAAGTTCTCATCTTGCATTTTGTTACTATGCAAATTAAACGTACGTCAATGCTGCATTTTTCTCTAGTAGAACGAAATTCGAAATAATGTTTGGAGCGAGAAATCCATGACGTGAGAAAAATGTTCAGACTAAATTAGATTGTGATTTGTCCAACAGCTCTTTCTGCAAAGAACTTTGAATACCCTCTCTTTAATGATGATTGCTCTATAATTAAGGTAGGGCAGGTGAAAGAAATAAGTTCGTGTGACGATTGCTTAATAGATGAAGAAATTTGTATCATAATTATATTTTCAAAAGAGAAAATTTCGATTCCCCAAAAACTAGAAAGCAATTTTGGTAAAAAAGAAAAAAAGGATTGGAAGTTCATTTATTATTTTTTTTCTTTTATTTAAGTAGCTCAAATATATCCTCCCTCATAAATGGAGCAATATTTTTTTTAGAATTGTACATTTTATAGTAACTTTTGTCAATACAAGAACAGAAAATAAAAACTCTTCCATATTTGTTTTAGCCGAAATATTATGATCTTTACTTGCCGTTATCTTTTTTTAATTCAAATTGTATATTGATTTTGATCACATCTTTTATTTACGAAATATTAAGAAAACAAACCTTCAATTAAGTTTTGTGAAGTAAATTAATGATTGTCAAAAAATGTTGTAAGTTACATAGCAATCACAATGTTATTGGACATATCTGCTAATCTTTCGATTATACTCTGTTTGATAACTGACAATTTTATGAAAATTTCATTATTGCAAAATGTTATAAATTGCTGAAAATTCAATTAAAATTTTTGTTAACGATTTTCGCTTTCATTTCTTCTTTGCTTGTTTATAAATTTCTTGACTTCTTCATTTACCCTCAGATCTCAGAAAGCAAGCTTAATACTAAAGATTTTCTATAATTGAAATTGATTATATTTTAATTGAAAACATGAGCTTCATGAGAGAGATGTAAAATTATTGGCAACTTAAAATATTCTTTTTAAATTATTGCGAATTATTTGATCTATATTTTTCAGCCATAAATTTTATTCTATGTAATATAAGATTTATATTTTTTTCGTATTCGAAGATTCATTTCTCAATATATTTTTATTACAAAAGAAATATTTTATAACTTACACAATTTCCAAAATTTAACAAAATTACCACATGTTTATTTCACGAATTCCTCCAGCATCTTGCACTGCAAATTGTCCAAAATTTTGTGTCATAAACTTAATTCCTTTTACAGAAACTAATCCGGAATTCAACAAGTCTTATATCATTACATAGGTGTAACTGAGATTTTTCCTTTGCACCCTATCTAAAGTCATGAATAAAGGTAGCATCGATCTATTATAAAGGCCAGGTAAAATGGAAAAAAATTCCAAATAAATTTTGAAACGCAGGAAGTATCTGTCTAAGGAGGTAGGATTCCGACCATTACCTGAATCTTGTGACAGAGCATCATCCATTTTCAAGGAAGAACATAAATCTCTCCCCATACCTTCCTTTGTAGGCGCTGGGAATGCTACTACAGGATCGTATTTACTGCGAAAGTAACCTGGATATATGAAGTTATCCGAAAGCTTCAAAATCTCAGAGGGAGAGATTTTGGAAGCAGTTAGGGCTCTCGGAAACTGCAAATACTTAGTTATTTCTGATAAAAAATTTCGATTAGGAATAAAGTAATACATAATATTGTTATTATAACCTCAAATGTTTTCTTTAAGCAACACAAATCTTGAAATTATTTACTATTTTTTATTATTTTTATTTTGCTTCAATTTTTTGTTGCAGCAACAAATGTTAAAAATGAAGCATTCAAAATAATAAGAGATAATTTGGAAACGCACGTTTCAAAATTCCTTTACCTTCCTTTGTAGGTGCTGGGAACTACTACAGGATCGTATTTACTGCGTAGGTAATCTGGATGTCTGAAGTTGCCCAAAAGCTTCAAAACCCTTGAGGGAGAGATTTTTCAAGCAGTTGGGGCTCGTGGAAACGGCAAATATTTAGTTACTTCTGAGAAAAATTTCGAATAAGATTGAGGTAATACGTAATATTGTAACTATCAAGGTATTACTTATCACTACAAACGTTTTCTTTAAAAGAAACATAACTTGAAATTATTGACATCATTTTTTTTATTTTGGTTAAATTTTTTATTGCAGCAGTAAATGTTAAAAATGAAGCATAAAAAGAAGGAAACATTTCGAAACACACATTTGAAATCTTTTAAAATTTGATTGGGACATCTTTCTCTATATAAACGATTTTACATTTAAGATTGCAATGAATTTCGAATTATTGGATAAAGGGTTTGAATTAATTTGCAAAATTGAATTACATTTTTGATACCTTAAATTGCATCAAATATAGGTATTTCCATAATTATATTACCTGCTTGTTTAAGTCACTGTTCCCATTCTTTCATTGACTTTAAATCCTATTTAAATAATAAAATGGCCTTATGTGTTGACTGTCATTGATGGAATTCTAAATGCAAGTATACACGCCAACATATTGCGAGATAACTCATTTGAGAATGACTTAAAATTATATTTGAAAAGTTGGTTTCAGCTTCTTGCGAGACGAAGATTCTAAATACATTTTGAATGTGACTAAAAAATAGCTTTTGCATTGAACCTTAGAACAATCTCTCTAATATCGTGAGAGATAAGATCCTCTAAAAATGTGCAGCAATGCTTAGACCAAAATGTTATGAGTTTTTAAATTGTTATTAGTTTTTTTCTACAGATAGAAATGAAAATTTAAAAAAAATTATTCATAAAACTCTTATTATGCGCATTTAAGAATGCTCTTCTATTCAAATGAAGTGGCATGTTGAGTCTATGCAAAGAAGAATGTAAGTTATAACATTAATCGTTTCATCAATTTCAATGGTTTACATGATTTTATTTAAAACTTTTGGTTGCTTTTCTTGACGCTCAAATACTGTTTACTTTTTTATAACATTTGATTTGGATTTAAAAGGCTTAAAATTTAGAAATACACATGCTGTGAAATTTCATTTCAGCACACTTTATTACGTGAAAGAACATTCTATAGGTATAGCTCCACTCAAATGCCAATTAATTTGGTATATTATTTTATTTACGTAGATTTTGTGAGCAAACTATCGGCTGTATCTATTGTTCATATGAGTAATGTAGGCAGATTGATAGATTTTACCTACAATCAGAAAGATATATTAAAATGTATATGTGTAAAAATATTAAAATGCAATTGATTTTTAATGCATTTAAATACAGGGCGTTTCAAAAATATCTGGCAAAAATGAAAGGGTAGATCGGGCATACGATAAGCATCCAAAATCACCTAAGAACATGGGTGCAGAAACGCCATCTAGAGGCAGCAGATGGCATTTAAAATAAAACAGCGCTGGCCAAAATGCCGTTATCTTTCTGAATCTTAAAGGTATTGAACTGGAATTTTTATATAAATTTTCCTCTATATCTGGCTGAAGTTCCAAAAGAAAAAATCTACGAAGGCAGGAATTTTTTTAGATAACTTTTTCTTAGTACAAATTTTCACTAACAGATGGTGCCGCAACATCATGTTACTGCATATGAGACATGCGCCAGATCTCAATCCATGCGATTTCTTCCTGTGGGGCCACTTGAAGGGTGCAATGTGCCAAAAAAATCCTACCACATTTGCCGACGTGGTGCAGCCCGTATGTTATGAATATGAACTACTCCAATAAAGACTTTAGAAAATGCAGCCGCAAATTATGTACTTCGTCTCAAATATGTGGTTGCAGAGGACGGTGGACATTTCGAGAACATAGTCATGTAATTTCCATGAATTTTCCAATGATTCACAGATTGGATGCACAGTTCCATCTGTTGGAGAAATTTTGCACTGCAAAACAAAGCGAACTAAAAAAAATTCCGGACTTTGCACATGTATGTTCCGTAAGAATGACTTTATTATCTGTCACCGTTTTTTTGAAATCAAATTTTGAAACCCGTCAGTCGATTTTGGAACACCCTGTATGTTTCATAAAATATATAAGAAGTATCTTCTGTGTACATTACAGAACGTTCTGATAAATTGCATTTAGCCTAGATTTTAATTATTCATCATATTCTACTGGAATGGTTGGTATGATATTAAAGAATTTCCTGTGAATAAATACCAGGGATGAAACTATGTAGTAAGATAAGAATTTTAGCTTCATCATTAAAAAGTTATTTTTAACTTAATTCACTAGATATATTCTGCTCATTTGCACTTTTCGTTGTTTATTGAATTCTCTTTTTTATCGAAAGTACTCCTCTTGAATGCAGAGATTACTTTTTCAAGCATTAAAAGGATGGAATAGGCAGCAGATGTTTTAATTTGATTATTTTGTCGCCTTGAAAATTTTATAAGAGTGCAACTTCTTAATCTCCAGCAATAAGTAATGAGAATACACGTTTTTTAAAAGCACATTTCAATTTAACGGAGAATTAGAAGGGGAGATAAATATTTAATTTTCCTTGTAAAGGGTTTCATATAGATTTCTCAATAATTTTTTCCCTTACATTTTAGTCATGCTTCGTTCGATGATTTTCTGACCTCTAAAAACTACATAGTAGAGTACGAAGAAATATAAGAAAAAAATTAATAATTAGTGTAATTTATTATATCTCCAATGCAAGTCTACCCTCAAGTTTACTTTAAAATGTAAAAAGTGGCAACAATAAACTTGTTATCAATCTTTTACCATTTAAGAATCTTTTAACTATCAGTGAAACTTCTTTTAGTTATCTAACTTATGCACAAACTATATATAAAAACATTCCATCATTATAATATTTTTAATTTTTTTAAAACCGAATCGCATAAAATGGATGTAATATAAAGTAATAATTTTCAATAATAATGTTTAATACGCAATATTAAATATATAATTTTCGTTTTAATTGGATTTGTAATTTATTTACTAATTTTTCTCTTTTATAGGAAATTTGTGGTTTCATATTCAACCGACAATTAACTTTTTCTTAATTTTTATCTAATTTAATAGAATTTCTTCTTTTCAATAGAACAAGAATTCATACTTGGTCTAAATAGCTTTTCAAATTATTTAATTTTTTGGCATTAGGAAGCAACAAAGAAAGAGGAAACAGCGTTTAATTTTTCCAAAGAGTTTCCCAGATTTTTACACAGGTTGAAACATAAAAATTTCTGCTTGATAATTAATAAGTTAATATTCTCGGTAGTAATTATAATATAAAATAATGATAGATTATTTGGCATTTGAGTATAGTTCAGAATTATTCGCCCTATTTTCGAAACTTCATTGAATTTATGTATGAATGGTGCTTTTACACGATGAAAACTTGCCCTGATATATTTTTATTACCGAATAAAAAACATTTGCACAATCACAACAGTCTTGAGAAATTTTCCAAAGCAAACGAAGGGCGAATATTTTCCTAGAAAGGTACTGCAGGGCCTTTAAAAACATTTCTTTTATTTAAAATAGCATTTTTCATGAGATATTTAGCTTAAAAACTTGAAGAAAGAGGTATTGAATTTTATTTCGGAAAACCAAAATAATTATTTGAAAAGACTATTTCTCTAGGTAATGTAAGACGCATTTTTAATAAATTTAAAAACATTTTGGCCATATGAGAATGGGACATAAAACTGATGAAGCACTCTCGCCATAACCTTGTCTCTTTTTCCTGCATTGGATTTTAGATGTTAATTCCCCAAAACATCCTCCTAGAAATATATATTACATTGGTTCATTCTTTATAAAACTATATTTAATGAAACTTGCACTGCATACAAATTTATACAACTCCTTATGACTTTTACTTTATTAAACATTGAATCGTTTAGCATTGTATAAAAATAAAATCAAACATCGGCCAGCCTCAAAAGGAGAAGCTTCTGTAATTAAATTTTAACCGAAATATTTAAAGTGCATTTCTGGAAACTCTGGTAAAGTATCTTTTACCAATTTTTAAAAAAGTGTCTTCCCATAATATGCACCTATAAAGTGGTTGATATGGAAAGAAAATGTATGCTTCATCTGTTATGTCAAACCAAATAAATTGGATATTCCTAGCGAGTCACGAAATTTATTCTTTTAGCATGAAGCTAACTTTTGTAGTTTCTTGCTTTAGAATTCTTGATCCTATCCATAAATTATCCGCAGATATACATTTCCAATATCATATTTTTGTTGCACTGTGCTGTGTATAGTTCAGCGTAGTTTCATCCTGACGTTACTATGGCAACAGCTCTGTTTGATTGCTTGATCATCGATAAGAATTACATGCTTCACTTCTTCGAATATCACCAACATTTCGTAGTCTTATCCCAAAACTGTTTCTCGTTTCAAATGCTTTTCCATGTCTCGAAAAATGCTTGTTACAATGTTTTTATCGTAATCGGCTTATACTATCTAATCGTGATCAAATTTTACACTGAAGTTAGTTGAGGGATTTGCAAATTTTCGAATATGCCGTATTATGCTACAAGAAATTCTCATAATATCACTTTTTTGGTGCATGTTTTCAAGTAGCCGCTATTTTTTTTTATTGTGAAGGTCTTTTATTTTGTTTTTGTATACTATTTACAGCTTATTTCAGCCTCATGGAAGCCAATCCGATTTATTAAGAGTCTATCACATATAGCTCAAGATAAAATATTTCTTACTGAACCTCGAAAATGATTTGAAATATTTTGGCTTTTAGTTTGAAGTTTTAGTTTTCCTTAATCTTTTCTAAAATTGCGATCGACTTTGCAATATTTAAAGCTATATTCCTTATTTACACTTTGCGCCTTTATTTGATAATGAAGTTTATTTTAAATATAATTTTTATAGAAACATCAAAAAAGTATGTAAAAAAATTTCATAAAATATTTGATTTTTTAAAGAACCTTGACTTAAATTCCTAAAATTATGACAATAATTGTAAGTGAAAACAGGCATTTTTAACACAATTTAAATTTTTATTGTATGCACATACTATATTTCCCTCTTTTTTGAATGTATGTTACTTTTAAACTGACAAAGAAAGTATATGGAGATCCAGCTAATTCCGAAATTAAAAAATACTCTTAAATGTGTCTTTAAATTCGAAGGAAGAATACAAGAGTAAAGAAAAGTTTGTCCTATCGGCAATGTTTAGTTACTTTTGTTATTAAAATATCAGCTATCAAGGATGATTGTTTTATTCAACTGAAAAACATATGTTTTGCATTTTATAACTGCACTGCTATTATTGCACTTAAGTAAATTACCTTCTAGCCATAGTCGATATAAAATATATGTATTGAAAGTATGTGGTAATGTATATTATACAGAGATGTACAAACATTTTTATGAGCTGGTCAATATGATTCATTGTAAATTTCAAAACGAACTCAAAAGTATTATTTAAAAAAATTAAAAACGAATGCGATGAATGTAGTTGTGAGAGCATTTGTAAAAATGTATTGTTATAAATGTAGCTTTTTCTATAAATTTAGCAATTATCATAGCTATAAATTTTTTTATCTATTGTTTTAAAATCTACAGGGGCCAGATAGAACCTCTAAGTGGGTCATAGTTCCCCCAACATTGATCTAACACAAGCAAATAACGTAATCTATGTGATAATGGATCTAACTTAAGCAGAAAAACAAACTGTTAAAAGATTTGTCATAAGCTAAAATATTTATTTAAGAAGTTTTATCGAAACAAGCTACCTAATTCACTTCAGACTTTAAACAATTTTTACCTCAACTTTATCAAATCCAAGATGATTAAGAATTTCAGACATTCAGAGAAAGTCTATGGAATAAATTACATTAATGAAATAAATTATTATGAGAGATATTACTCGACATAAAAATACGTTTCTAATAGTTGTTAAGGGATTTAGCTTGATAATATCTGTGTCTCTTATCATGTGCTTCTTACGTCTTTAAAAATCATTTCTGTTTTGTGGCCTTGAATCATAAGTTTATCGTCATTAAATTTCCGTATTTCAACATGGTGTAGCAAAGTATGAGCTTAGATAAATGTTACATCTGTTTTTCAAACGCTCCATTTTTATTAGAAACGCAGCACATACTAATCGATACTTATAAATAAAAAACAAAATTTAAGCAGGGCGAATAAAGCGGACAGGAATGATAAATACATCAAATACAAAAAAGTCTTAGAATAAAATTAAGAATATTGTATAGAAAAATATTTGCCATGACTTATATAATTTTTACCCTTTCCAGAATATTTTATTATTCTTATTCAGTTAAGAAACAAGCCAAGATATAATGAGAAAATGTCAGTTTGTACTTTTTATTGCATAATATATGGTGATATTTGTCCTGAAGATTTCCAGTGACTATATGAATCATGTACTAAGACAAAAAAATCGAAGCACGAAGAAGCAGTAATCAGAACTGGATGCAAGCTTCCATCTGATGTGGCATAGACTGAAAAAGTTACTTATGTTCCGCATTTTTCGGGCTAAATCTGCAACATTCCAGAATTGCTACAAGCATCTTCCAATTATATCCCAAATGTATCCTATGGTAGAGAAATCAGGTGACCTAGCCGGGAAAGGAAGCTTTCTGCAAGCTTGAAGACAATTCCTAGCCAGGTGTGTCGTGTGAGCCAGGCATTTCTTTGGTGTAAAGTAACCCTAGGATGCCACAAACGGAATGGTAAGAAATTGGGCGGCAAAATTAGGCCTACGGACCACTGTGCTGTAGTTTTTACAAGAATGACTTCCAAAAGCCTCCGGTAATCAAAGTAAATTTCAACGCAGAACATAGTGCCCTTTTGTGGTCCTGTTTGACGCGCGACAGTAAAGACAGGATACCTATGCTGGCCTAGCTGTCTCCGGGCACGTCTGCGCTGGTCATCAGGTTGGTCAGAGTTGAAGACAGGACTCGTCAATAAATACTATTCGTCCAAAGTCACCGCAGTTCCGAACTAATCAACTACTGCAGACGATGGTGTACAAGGGTGAGAAGTACGCCGCGTTACTGCCATCGCAATTGTAGATTCCTTTGTCTCATTCATTCATCATTGGTCTTGTTGTTAACCTATTTATGGGCCACACATCGAATAACTGATAGCGATGAATATGGTATCGTGAGAGTCGATCTGACCATCCTTCTGTCTACCTGTTCTGTTGTGGCTCTAGGCCGACCAGTGAAGTTATGACGATTGATTCTACCGTTGTTCATTCACTCCTGCCAGCATTCTCTAATATCTCCAACATTCTAGTTCAGACAAAAATGTCTTGTGATTCTTCGATATGCCTATCCAGCCTCCTCAAATTGATGGCATGACCACTTTCGCTCTCTCATATATATACAAAATAAAAAGCATGAATCTCTAAGCGAGGCGTTGTAACACTCGATGTAGATTATCCCCAATCGCAATGCAAGCGAAATTTTATCCATCAGTTTTGAGAATCTCTCCTTATAAACACCTGCTGGATGTGCAGTTGCGATACACTGGATCACCGTCTGTTCATTGAACACTAAGTTCTAATCATTTACATGCTTAGTCGAAGTGTTTTTACGATCGAAATTTCATTACATTCGGGTTATTTTTTCTGGGTGTCTCGTTTTTATGTCTTTGTGTGTAATTAATTTCTGTAAATTGAAAAGAACAAGATAAAACTTGTAAGAAATAAGCATTTGAAGGAAACTTTCCTTTTAAAAAATTGAAGTATCATTTATTTTCTTCCTAAATATCTAATAAATATTTCTGCCAGATGAAAAAAGGGAAAAATTTATCTAGAAATAATTCATTAGAAAATTATCTCTCTATATGGTTTTCGAAAAATGCAAAATTTTATTTATTGGAAATAATAATTCTGGGAAAATTTCTGTTTAAGTTTAGTAAACAAGTCTCCTCTGATTACTTTTCTTAGAATACAAAAAACTTTAAAGAAATGGCTACACGAGAAATAACATATATTAAAATAAGATCTGCTTTTTCAATGAAGAGAAAAAGAAGATTGTTAAAAAGAATTTCTAACAAGTTCAAGGAACAGAGTATGAAAGAAACGAAGTTACTTTGCAATTATAATTTCTTGATTGCTCCCTGAATTGGTATAACAATTCTTTATTTTAATAAGGCTTACAATATGTTTAAAAACAATTTAAAGATATTTTCGAATTTTCAGCTATGCATTAAATGGTAAAAACAAAATAATTGTTTGCATTTGAGGTTTCTGATCACTTACTGGAATTAGAATCACTTTAAGTAAGTTCACAGTGTTTTATGTTTATGAGCAAAGGAAGAGGATATATTGATACATTTCAACGAAGCATAATTAACGACTATGTTTAAATTCTTTTAGTCGAATTCTTTTATTGAATATAATAAAATAACAGATTGCGATTAAAATATGCTCGGTTGTAATCAAAACCATTGTATCTCTTTTTCTTTATCTATACAAGGTGATTCTGACTTAAGATGCCAAACAAAATGGTGTGATACAAGAGCCCATGTGGAGTATAAAACACCGTAGCAACAGTGGTTTACAGGTGAGTGACAAAATAATGTGCACACGTTTGGATTAGCACATTTTTTCTAATACCTTCCGAAAGGCTGGATGAATTATCTTTGAACTTTGGCCATGTAAAAAATAAACTTGAATACACCTCTCATTTTACATTGAAGATTCTATCGCAAAGATATTTAGGAGACCGACCGGAAATTAATGAAGATCAAAATGATTTGGACTCACGCCGATGCACGGAAAGGTGATAATGATTTGAAGCTTTCATCAATGGTTTTGTTTGCTGTGAGTAATACTTACAAATATTTTCGAAAAAATAGCATGTATTTTCTGGAAGATATAAAGGTTTTTCTTAAAAAATTCCAAATTTTTCAGCATGATTTTTTATTTTATAATCCGAAGTTTTCTACCAAAATATACGAAACTTGCAGAATACGTGACAATATGCTAGCGGAGCATTGTATTAAAATCGAAAGTAAATGCTTTGATTATTCAAAAAATGTGAGTATTTGTAATAAAAAAACTTTTAACTGCGCATTTGTGAAACATAGCGTAATTTTTCTTTCAAAATTTCAAAGCCAGATAATCAGGACAGATTATATAAAAATACCAGTTGAATACCGTTAAGATTCAGGAAGATATATTTATTGCAGCGAGCTGAATTTCTGTTGCTCCTAAATTATTAAATTAAAGAATTTATACTAAGCAGCTGGCAAAACTATTGGATAGAATATTAAACAGGAACCCGAGTTAAAGGTTTCATTGGGTCTGTTCTCACTTTAACTTAATTATTACTAACAAATATGTAATATATTTTTTAACAGGTCATGGCCCATTTGTTTCATATTTATATCGTTTCAAATTAGCCAGAACACCAAATTGCAAATGTGGTTTACTAAGTGACGTAGACCAAGGTGTTTTTGACTGTACTTTAACTAAAAATTTCATTTAAATAGCCCTTCTAATGCAAACAAAACTAAATGGTTTAAAATTTTAGTTAATAATAAATTTGGATTTGTGAAGTGTTGGAAGTGAGCTTCCTGACTGATGAAAAGTTGTCGAAAAATATATCAATTTTTCTTTAACATTTGTGTGTTTTTGATTTCTTCTTGGAATATAAAATTTTAAATGTGTTTTATTGTTTTGTCAGAAATGCTGTAATGCTTTTAATATCCTAAGTTTTTGTTAAAATTTTTATTTGTCTTTTGTTTCCTGTTTTATTATTCGATGTTTGTTCATGAACTTTTTTGTCATTTTCTTTGTCTTCTGTTTAGTTGTTTTTTGTTGTTGCTTCTTGCATGCAGTGTAATTCAGTTTTGTTGCAATGTTTTGCAATTTGATGTAATGTTTTTCTTTATGTTTTGATGTTATTTTGTACTCCCCGACGTCCGGGTCAGTGCCTTACACTCTCTGGCTAGGTAGTGCCGGCGTGGGCAAGTAAATAAATGAATAAGAGAAGCTAAATAATGAGGGTCTTTCCAGAAATTGATATTTTTTAAACTTGAATCTTTGAATAGTTTTATAGAATTGCCTAATTTACTAAAATTCAAGTTACGCAGGGGAAACCTGGGCAAAATGGCAATGTTAATACGTAACCATTTTTAATAAATTCATTTTTTGAGGTAATTTTTTTTTCTTTGTATGCCCCGTCCCCTTTGTATGCCTTTTTTCTTTGTCAACTTGCCCTGGTCATTTTGCCCTGATCAGAAATGTTAAATTATTTGTTTTTCTGGTGGAATTAACAAGAATTATATAAAAAAGAAATACAGATTTTGAAAAGCGTATTGTCTAAGATAGCCATGCATAGCAGAGAATAAACAAAAAACTTAAGTGTTAGTCCGCTACGCTATATCTTACGTTGAAGGTCTTGAAAATTACAACACGTTATGCAAAAAGCACGAATACCATATAAGAAACAATGAAATGGAGTTAGTGGCTTCACGGTGGGATTTTTTAGTGCGCAACAGTATACAGGGATAGTAGTCTCCGTAAGGTGGCGCTACCTAGTAGTATGAACTTAAAATAGGGCATTCGCAATCTTTCCCGGCTCATCATCTTGCCCTGATTCCCCTACTTAATTTTATAAGTATGTATGGGTATTCAGAATATTGAACTTTTATATATATTTCATCCATTTTGGTTACAAATTGAATCCTTATATAAAAATCTACCATTAGAAGCTCTGGCAGGAATTTGTCTGAAATGTATGAAATACGAATAAGTAAGTTTTTCCTGAATTCTACCTACCTGACTGAATTTTGGTACTGCATTTAACCTTTATGGCTAATTGACTTGATTATGATAAATATTAAAACTATTTGCCCATCATCTGGTTCTAATTTTAGGTGAAGATAGGCTTACTGAAAACGTCGGTGTTTATAATGACTTAAGATCGAAGGATTGGGATTTTCTGCAGTTTCTAAGAGAGGATCTGCGCAGCTTTCATAGTGACATAATTGATATGCAATGAGTTGGCATCAAACCAATAATTGCCCCTTATTATTACCAGCTTTATGAACCTGATGTACTTGATGACTGCTGCTTTGCTGATCGGTAATCTGTGAGGTTCCAGTCCTACTGTTGTAAAAATGAGTTGTTACGTGAGGTACTCCAACGTTCATATACGAGGGTAAGTCATTAATTAAGTAACAAATGATAAGAAAAAAATAATTTACCATGATAATCACTTGGAAACAATTTTATTTTTCAACATAAACTCCACCAATGTTGATGTCATCGTTTTTTCAGCGCCCCAATTCCAGCTGCATAAAATTCTTTGGGTTGCTGTCTCATATACAGTAGGACTTCGTGTTGAACGTCGTCATCATCTCATCGTCATCCTCAGATGAAAATCGCTTGGGGCTAAGTCTGGGCCGTAAGCTGGATGCGGTAGCACTGACCAACCAGACTTAGATCCAAGCTATTTTCATCTGTTTGATCCACTAAAACAACATCTTGCAGGCAAACACTTTGTAGATGATGACGACGTTCAACACGAAGTCCTACTGTGGATAAGACATCAACCCAAAGAATTTTATACAGCTGGAATTGGGGTGCTGATAAAACGATGGGATATGTGCATCAACATTGGTGAAGATTATGTTGAAAAATGAAATTGTTTCCAAGTGATTATCATGGTAAATTATTTTTTTCTTATCTTTTGTGACTTACTTAGTGATATTTATAACTGAATGAACTCTGCTTATTAGACTTTACGAAAAAGCTTCACATCTTCTGACTAATATCGTTATTAAAGATTAATTTTTCACTCGTGACCGAAACAGTTTCTTCGGAAACTGTTCAATGTCTAGCAAGTGGAATTTTTAAATCCATTCACATAAATGATATGCAATATTATATTAGAGACGTTATTAATAAAGAAAATGCACATTTTTGATATTGCTTTGAAAAGTAAATTGGAGAGATTGTGCGGGGGGTTTGGAAAATGAAGCGAATAGTCAACACGACCAGTAGTAAAAAAATTGAGTTTAATGAGATGCTCAATTTTTAACGTATGAAGCGAAGTTTTTACAACATTAAATTAATTATATAATACTACTTTAAAAAGTTCGGAATTTTAAAAATGAAATGAACTATGCCATGTTCCGCAGAAAAAAACGAAGACTATCAAGTTCTCGACTAGTCAGAACAGGTTTCACCCAGTTTAAATACGCAAAACACTTGCGCGTAGTTCGTGATTTAAGGTATTCATAAATTCCTGTCGTGGTGCTTCATTACGATGCGGCTCATAGGCCCCTATGGGGCCAAATTAACTTTCCAAACGTCACATTTCGGTACTTCCACAATCAGCTTATTTTCCAGATCTCGCTCCATGTGACTTTTTCTTCGAATGAAAAATTTGCTTAAGGAGTGACTGTTCTTAAATTCCAAAGAACTGCAGCGGCGAAGGCAGTGAAGGACGTGCCAAAAGGAGACTTGCAATCCGCAAGTACATCTTTGAAGAATTTGGAAACCCTTCTAAAGGAGGGCACCATTTTTTTTTGTCTTGAACGAATCAGATCGGCAATAGTTTTAGACCATCTTCTGATGGCAATTTTTCTTTCTTTTTTGATTACGAATTGAAAAGAACTTTGGAATGAATAGGGGATGATAGCCTTTGTAGCTGAAAATCTCGAAAACCCCTCTTTTAAAAAATAAAGTAGATCTTTATATGAACGATGGAAAAAATGCGAAGTTACACAGGGTAGTTACTTCCTAGAAAACACAAATAAAAAGTTTTATCTGCATTCATTCTACCGTAATAAAATACGTCCCGCAACTTTTTGAGTGTTGCTGATTGGTTTAAGTTATGAAATTCAAATTTTCAGAACTCGGTTACTAAATATGACTTACAGGACCTGGAGACTGTATAAAAATTTAAACTTTTTAATCTTTTTAGCATTACCTTTATGCAATAAAAAAAGCATAAAATATAATTCTTAACGTCATTTAAAGCATCTTTCAGTTGAAAGTATATGTTTATATCTAACGGTTTAGAAATTAGCTATTGGGCCACGCTTAGAGTTGATACTCGGTATATAATCCACAGACTGTTGGGAACAACATTCAGGAAATCAATTGGCAAGTATGACTAGAAAATTTAGAGTAAATGCTTACGAGGAAATAAACTTTCATAAAACTAAAATGGATTTTGAGTTTCCATTAACTGCTATGATTACGGACTTGCCAAAATAACTGATTGCGTAACTGGAATCCTGTAAATTGAAACAAATTTTTGAAAACTCAATATAAAGAAAGAGAGGTTAAAACTAAAATGACTTTTGAGTTTCCATTAACTGCTATGATTACGGACTTGCCAAAATAACTGATTCCGTAACTGGAATCCTGTAAATTGAAACAAATTTTTGAAAACTCAATAAAAAGAGAATATTAATAAGGGCACTTTTAAGATAATTCTATTTTATCCATAAAATAAGAAATATATCAGAAATATATTAATGAGAATTTTTTGCGAAAATTTTAGCATGAAATCATTACCATATTAAAAGAATTTCATATTTTCTAATTTGGTAATCTGCATACAGCTATTTTTAGATGAATTTCCATTAGAAAAGGAATGCAATGATTTAGTGCAATTCATTTTGCTACGGATATTCAAATATTAATTGTCATTCGCGAATAAATGCTTTATGAAGCACTTATAGACTATTAACCAAACTTGTAATATTATGCCTTAGACATAAATTTTCAAGGAGAAAGAAAACATTTAAGCTACCGTTTCTTTTTTATTAATTTTTTTCATAGGTATTTAAATGAAATAATAAGAAAATCTGTAAATTTAATGAAAGTTGATTATAAAAAATGTTATTTCTGTAATTTGCTACATAAATTAATTTGTGTCATATAATGGACGCAAAACTTCAATTAATGCGAAGAATCTAGAAAAGATAACATGGAAGGATATAGAAAGAATGTATTTTCATCTATTTTTAAGAACAACCAAATATTTACAGATCAAAATAATTATTAGTTTTCTTTATTCTGATTTGATACGAAACATATATTTCACTACTACATTTAATGAAAATAGTAAAGAAATAAAACAGTGACGAAAATTAAAAACGCTTATCTGTAAGTTTAAAAAACGTTTTAACTGATTAGAAGAACACAGTTAATTTGAACTCGAATTTAAGATGACAGCTATATATCTAACTTTCATTTTGGTAATTCTTTTTGAAAATGGTCAGCTCTCATGAAGAAAAGGGCACTTAATATTTTAACTTGTAATTCAGTGAAACTGAACAAAAAAAACTATAAATGTTTTTCACTAAACCATGAATTTTAACTCTCTTGCTCCCTATTAAAATCCTCTTCTCATAATACATATTAGATTTAGTCGCTATGTTTACCCTCCTGCGTCAGGCAACCAATAAACCACGTCGCAATTATTTCATACTGTTTGGGAGCAAATTAGTAATAATTCTCTTTGGTATAAAAATACCTGGAGTTATTCAAAAGCGATGCGATTTGTGATTAAAAATAACCCACAACTATATGAAGAGAACGTAAACAAATTACCAATTGAGAGTTAAAAATGTGCATCACTGATATAGAGATTTGCTAAATATGAAACTATTTATTGAAGGGAGATTATCGTTAATAACAGAAAAATTTCTTCAAACAAAAAATTTAGATAGGAATTTAATAATTTGTTACTTGTTTTTAAATAGAGAAAAACTTGAAAATTCTTTTAGTTGATAATCTATTAAAAAGTAGAATATCATGTGTTATAATATACACATTTTTATTTTACATGTACTGAAAGAAGAACTTCGTAAACATCGAAACCAAATGCTTTTAAAAATGAAAATTTTATGACAGTAAAGAGAAAATTAATGTGCAAGAAAACACAGAATATTAAAATTACTAGGCATGCACTAATACTACTTTTAATCTTTGAGATCAGATTAAAAATAGTTTAGAGGGGATTCACCTTGTGTAGTTTAATTTTTGCTTTTATTTTTGGTGTGTTTATAGACTTATTTATCTTAAAGTTTTTGGAAGCTAATGAGTATCCAGTGTAGTCTGTATATATCTCTGGAGGAAAAGATAGACTATTGGTTCAAAATCCATACTTAATATATTTTCCTGGTTCAAGACGCATATTTTGTTTGATTAAATCAAAAATTGTCTTTGAATTTACCCTTCATTTTTGAGATATGAAACTAATTAATTTCTTATAAAATACTTTTTATACATAGTATGCTATCTACAGTTTACTAACATAAAACGCAAAATCTTTTTAATCATAATTACTTTTTTCTACTTATTCTTAAAAATATATATTCTAAGAGATGGTTGTTGCGTCATTTTAAAAATTAGTTTATTCCTTTATCTTTGATAATAAGTATCCTAGTTATTCACACGAGTTGTAAGCAAACTTTGTTATAAGAAAATTTAATCAATAAACTCAGTGGCTGTGAATTAGAGGGGGGGAGGAGCGATTTGCGGAAAATTTAAATTTTTATTCCATTTTAGCTGCCTATAGCTAGAAATTATAAAAATAAACAATAGTGTCCGGGGAAGCTAGATAATTTTGTACTAAATTTTTAAATTTTATTGTCCATTCCCCATCCTCCGGGGTACATTTTGTGTCTATAAATTTTTCGTCCTCTCCACTTTTGCTCCCCAATCGCTGCCACTGAATAAACTGAAAGGATACTGAATACGATGAATGTTTATATTTCACACTGGTCTAAGAACAGTATTTAGCTGTAGCTGCTGAGGAGTTTATAGTTGCCTAAATTCTCTGTTGTTTAAGAAACATTTTTTTTTCTTTCTTTGCCTTAAAATTGGTGCAGAATAAGAATTTCATTTCGGTGTAAAACTATAATTTTCTTCTATAATTAAATACGAAACTGATTACATAGTTTATTTGATGAAAATAAACGTTCTTTTTTGCAGCTTAAAACTTCAGAGTACATTAACGTGCTGTACTTGTAATAAGGAATAGGTTTCTGGAGTGTTGATAGCCATTCAAGTCTTGTAGCAACTCAAATCCCGACTCTTCATCTTCTCCAAAAGTTTTTAAGGTGCAATGAATTTTGCTGAAGAGTAGTAGTAAATATATTGCCATTATTTTCAAAAATATTTTATTTGAATAGTTTATAATCACAGTTGAAATTTCAGCATGTTACGCAACTTCCTCATTTTTTGTAATATTATTTTTTGTAAATAAATTAATTCCGTGCAACGCAAAAGATTGAATATTATTATTTACATATGGCATTATTACAAAACTATGGAATTTATAAACAAATGCATGTTCATTACACAAGTTTATTAGTCAACAAGATTTTAATTTCTGGAAATGAATAAGTAAAATTTTGCATGATCTCATAATCTATTTTTGCCATTGTTATTTTTGGAGAAGTTCTAAATTCATTTAGAAAACAATAATGTGGAATATTTCAAAACTTTTCATGATACTCAATAGTTAACAAATTCTAGAAAGGAGTTCTAGTTCGCAAGTGAATAATTTGGGAAGATTTCGGTTATCGCCTTGATATTGAGTCCCCTATAAATGAAGACCATGTTAAAATGCCTATAATTCCATTGTATTTGCAGAAAACTAAACTTTTTATCTATCTGATTGAAGCTCGATTACAGCTTATCTAAGCAACAGTAAAAATTCGTCAGAATATGGACAGGATATTCGAATACAATCTGAATACTTGTGATGAGAGGACGAAATAGAGCTAGGGACCTTTATAGAATATACAGGTTAATTTTAGAATATAGGGTATAATGGGGTAAAACCAGGTAGTGGGATAAAACAGGGTACCCTTGATTTTGGCGCTATTATTTTTCCTATCTAGCAGACGGATAATGAATTACACTCTACTAGTAAAAAAAAGTAACAGTCATGGTGGCGTGTTGTAGCTGTTGAATTCATTGATTCTGTGAAGGTTTATTTGTTTTAAGACCTCAACTGTATAATGTTCGTTTGCTTTTAAACTATACTTACTTAAAAATCATTACAATTATAAAAACTATATTTAGTCCAGCTTACATTATACGTTTACTAAGGATTTATACACTATCAAACAATAAGGATTTACTCCAATAATTGCGCGGTTCTTTGTCGTTCTTTATAACTGGGGTAAAACCGGATACCCCAAGTGGCGTAAGACCGGGACAGTCAATATTGATGATTCCTTCGATTAAGACGATAAAACACATCAGACGTTGATTGTTTATATTTTAATGATATATTTTCTAATTTAAATAAAGAAGAAAGGTTAATCCAATGTAAAAAGTGTCTTAGCTGTGCCCACGAAAGCTGCCGTGGTGCAGAGGAAGAAGACAATTGCTTTACATGCGAGTTTTTTTACTAATATTCTTAAATTGTCATACAAAATATAAATGATTGCAACTTTTCCATTAAAAATCGAGTTTTCGTAATTTCCCATAACAGTAACATTTGCACACGGTTTTACCCTACTAGTGGGGTACTTTGACTTTTTTTTTTATAAAAAATCATTGATAAAAAGGTAACGAAACTGTGACTTTCCTAGAAGGATATATTGTACTCCGATAAACAATGAACATTTTAATAAAATTTGACAAGCTCTATGCCAAATATTTTAGCTAAAACAGTACTTCGAACATTAGCTATCCGATTTTACCCAACTTTCTCCTGTATATATTCAACTTACCATACAAATAATGGAAGGTTTGTTCACTCTTAGTCAGAAACATTTGAAAGCTGTTGTTGAACTGACACAGGCCGTTGTCCTGGACCATTCAAAACCGCCGGCATTCATAGATCCTTAGTAATTAATATTATTAACACCCACCCCGTCACAGCCTACCCGCAAGGGTGTGAAGCCTTTCACTTGCCGAGATCCATAGTAATGAAAAGTTTCTTCACTGATGATCAGAAACGTTTGAAAGATGTTGCTGAACAAACACAGACCGTTGTCCTGGACCATTCAAAGTCTCCGACATTTCTGGATGATAAGAAAGCGAAGATAATACAGTAAAAGATAAAATTTTAAGCCTCATATTACATCACAAAAAATACAATTAACTCAAAAATGTATGTTCCATTTATCAAAATGTATGATAATATTTAATGATAAAAAAATAGTGAATTTTAAACATTCTACATTTCTGCGCTTCTGACAGGCATGCTTTTGTATTCCGTTTAACTGTGTTATGCGTAGTGACTTAGTGAAAAAGTTAAATTATATTTCCCTGTATTACACAAGCACTCTGGCCTTCCCCGATTGTTATTAAACGACACAACACTATGAACAAGCATTGAAGGGCAATTTGCTACCCTTTGAAGAACCTTTAAGTGGGCCATGGAGTGAACTTGGTTAAGATGATGCATCAGTTCATTAGACAGATACAGTGAGAGACTCGTTCTATTCAAAATATATTAAAGTTATCAACATGCTAGTAAATGTGCATAGTTAGGAAGCTGTAAGTATTATACGTTTCAGAATTTCCATTGCATATACATATCAATTTAGTTAATTAGATGACAATGAACCATTTAAATTGAGCAATTTATGCATTTTCTTTGATGACAAAACGTAAATTATAGCAAAAGCAACTTTTCACATGAGTGATCAGAAACTAGTATTTTAAGATTCACACATTTTCTGGATTAATAAAGAAATTCCTTTGGGAAAGCATAAGCATTTGTCTTAAAATCTATTAAAGTCACTCGCGATAAATAAGAATAAATATAAGCAAAGTCTAATAACTTTTATAAAATTTTATCTGTTGTTCCATTCTTATAGACAACAATCTATATTTAGTAAAATTCCACACGGGAGTGTGTGCCTAATTTGTTCTTTGTTTAAACTGATGCTGGTTTCAGATGAAATAGCAAAATCTTTTAACTGTATTTCGTTACATGAATAAAAATAATTATTAAAATGACTGAAACGCTCTAATAAAATAATCGGCTTTTATTCAAATAAAATAATAAATATTCTTAACCGTAAGAAGTATTAATTGTATTTTGCCATTTTAAGTATGTAATACAATTTAGTAACAATGAGAATTGAAAAAAGCACTTTGTTCGGGAAATATATTCTGAACTGATATTTTACTCAAAAAGCCATTATAGCAATATTTATGCCGATCCTCTCATGGATGAGTTTTATTAAGTTATTTTGTTAATATGATTGGAATTTCAATGGAAATTTTTATTCAGAATCTTTTGATTACTGAAAAGTTAAAGGCATTTTCTTTTCATTTCTCAGAATTTGAAGAACAGCATTGAAATTAAACAAGAATAAAATAACATTTTCAAACATGAATTTGCTTTTCTTTATTTATTAAGATTTATGTGTAGGCTTTGTTTAAGAAACGAAGAAATTCCATCTTTTCAAAATTCCTCTTCTTTGTAATTTAGGACGCAAAGCAGACAGAATGAATATAAATTTTAATCTTTGAAACTGGGGTTCATAATTTTGCAGCCGAATGCATCAAAATGATAGCATAATTTACTTTAGGATTTTCTGGAAATAAGTACTTTTATGTATGTGGACAATTTTTGATAGAAATTTGTTTTTATTTCCAATATCCTATGTTTGCTCAAAAATAAGATTTGTTAAATGAATAAAATTTTTCTATTTGCTCTTCTCTTAATATAGATCAAAAGCAAACTCAAAAGCATTTTAAGCAAATATATTGTTCTTAGAACACATTTTTAATATTTACTCTGTTTCTCTCATACTTTCTTGTGAAATAGTAAAAATAAAGCTGTTTGTTCATCTTAGAACATATTAAAGGTACAAAATCTATTTTGAAAATTGTAAATAAGTTAAGATAGATTTCAATAGAAAACCATATCGAAGTAAAATCACTTTTAACTGGAATCACCGTGAAGAATTTTTTCCGTATAATTAAATACGTGTTTTACCTGTACATTTTTTGTAATGGTATCTGCACAAATGGATATGTGCGAAGCTCATTGGTCAAATTTTTCTTTCTATCGGACAAAATTAAATAAATAATATTAAAAATCGTACAGGATATTTAAAATTAAAGGCATGGGCGTATTTTATATCCAGAAAAACACATTTAAAAATAACATTAAAAAATTATCATATATATTACCACATGAAATTTACGCATTTCTGAATGTGATGACATATAACTTCGAATGTCTGAATGCTTACAAGATTATCGCCAGACTATTTAAAATTCATTTTGAAGTTTCAAAATATCATAACCTGACATACATGAACATCGCTCGGCATCTCTTATAAAAGTCTACAATCCTTCGTCAGCGTCCTTTCCGCAACTTTCTTGGTCTGCTCGTATTCTTGAAATTCATCCTTCCCCCCCTCTTCATCATCTTGCTCCTTTTCTAATACATACTCTACTATTTCGTCGTCTTTATGAAAGAATGTAATGGGAACAGAATTATCTACATCTACTCAAAACTGAACCTCTTCTTCAATAATTCATTACATATTAAATTTTTATCTCATAGGCCTAAATTTCAGTTTTAAATTAATGACTTCATAACTGTCGATATTTTGATATTCTAATGAAGTGGAGGCCAGTTAAGAGACATTTTACAGTACATTGATACGATTAGGAAAAAACAGCAGCTGGCTGATAAAGATTTCAATACATTTGACTGAAAAATTCAGCCATGAACAGTTAACGGCAATGGATTGAATGGAACTGCAACAAAAACAATTTAAATGCACAGCATAATGTCCATAAATATCCCCTTGTTAAGTAAGTGTATGTATTTATCATTAATTGAGTTGATGAATTCTCAAAGTTATTTATGTCAATAGCCCATATTTTTTTACGTAGGCATTTTATATAAATTATCATTTTAAATCTAGTCCAGTGGAAGAGGAGTTATTTATAAAGTATCTATAACTCTAACCAAGTTCCGAGCCGTTGTGTTACTTCTAAAGCACCAATGTATAGTATTTTGAAGTATAGGGGAAACTAGGGAGACTCAACTCTACTTTTACTTTTTCTTTTGTTTCTCGAATATTTGAATTGTTATCATGATAAATATACTTGTTTTTAAGAAGAGTAAATGTATTTATGATAGACTGATATCTCATTTAATCATAAAATAAATATATTTCATAAAATCGATTAGGGTCGAGTCTCCCTAACCTTAGGGAAACTTGAGCCTAAGCTAAGGACACTTGACCCTAAGGTTAGGGAGACTTGACCCTACTTTAACTTTTTTTATATTTCTCGAATATTTGAATTTTTATCATCATAAAAAGACTTGTTTTTATGAAAAGTAAATGTTCTTATGCTAAACTAATATCTCGTTTAATCATAAAATAAATATATTTCATAAAATAAACTAGTGTCAAGTCTCAATAACCTTAGGGATACTTGACCCTATGGGTAGGAATACTTGTCTCTACATGTAAAGAGTATTTAAATTGTTTTGATAATTTGTATGTACGCGAAATTCAGACATTAGGTTAATACTAATGAATTACAAAAGGTGTTTATTATCGAAAAATATTAATGAAACTAATAAAAAATAATATGGAATCTATAAAAAGCAGTTGTTATTAGTAAAATCTAGTTAATAAATTAAATTAGTTTAGTCATTAAATTAAATTAGTTTAGCCATTAAATTAAATCTAGTTATTAATTAAATTAGTTCAAAATTTAATAAAGTATTAAAATATTGATTTAATTAAATGATAAAAATTACAGCAATGGCATTAGGAACCTAACAGCGTCGTTAGCGCGTTAAAGAAATGCCGGTTTTGGAAAATTATAAAAAAAAGCATAGCATCAAAATGAAAAATTTAATCTAAAAAATGTTGTACAAAACTAAAAATAGAGAAGCTTAATAGATTTACTCGGTTCTTCTAACATTTAAAGAAAACTAAAAGCAAAAGAAGAAAAATATATTGTAAGAGAAAATTCAAATCCAGAAAGAAAGACAAACTCAATAGAAATGGCTAAACGTTAAATAAAACAAAACGATGACAAATAGCTCGAGCAAAAGATTTTTATTCAAATAATAAATAAATAAATAAAACTTTCTTTTAGGCGAGGAAAAAAAATTGATTAAATTTCAATTCTTTTTAAAATTCTTACTAAAATACTTATTTGCATTATTTGAAATTATCATATTAAAAAGAAATAGTATTCATTATATAATTACCAACAAACAATTTTTAAATAATTATTCTCTATACTTGAGTTTCTAGTATTGCCGACAAACTCCATGCAGCAGAAAACTGGTCCCAACCACAAAATGCGCTTCTGTCGGCTACGACATCGAGGCTGTAATAGCTTCTGATAGGGAGACAAGTGTCAAGTAGCCCTAACTTGACTTTTTCTAAATAATCTAAAAATTAAACCACTTAGAATTAAAATACCGCATAATGCCATATATCAAATTAAAGCTAGAAGTATGCTCAAAATTCAAAAGTAGTTTAATTTATCACATCTTCAATTGTAAAATTTCTATCCACTGAGGAATGAAAAAGTGAAAATTTACTTTTGGGTTCCCAAAACATATTTAGCTATATACCATTACGATGGCTTTTAAGATTGAAATTCAAATCCCCTCCAAATAATCATGTGACCAAAGGTCAAATAAAAATGGCACACAAAAATTACCAATAATCTCACAAACTGAGAAAATCACGTAGAATCAAGTTTCCATAGGGGTCAAGTCTCCCTAGTTTCCTCTACACATGATTTATCTGATTTTAAAACCTGATCTATAACTTGTGCATGTGTTATCCAAAGTCAATATCTTGTTACTGCACAAACGTATTAGAAATTCAAGTTGAATATATGGTTTCTGAACAAAATGCCATAAACTTTATTCAAGGCAAAATTCCAGCAAAGCAAAGTATAGATATCTGCCTGATGCCTAAAAGAGAGTTCGATTTATTTCTTAAAGCACCCCGAAACTTCGGAAATGGATAAAGTAATTTAGGACAAATATGATCAACGCAATAACACTTAAAGAAATTAAAAAGAACTGAACTAAAAAATAGAATCCGATTCAAAATTAATAGAAATAGGAGTATATTTAGAAATCTCGTCCACTCAGACTGAAAACCCCAAAAGAAAATCGTACATTCTTTGTAAGGGAAATCTTATGATACGAAGTCTATCACCTTGTTGGTTTATCTGGTAGAAACTTTTATGTTTTCTTTTCAAAAATAAATATGTTGATAAATAAAATTTTGAATCAATCAAAGAAGTCTTTTGCCAAAATGATGACCAATGATCATGACCAAGTTTACATAGCAAAAATCAAAGGTAAGAAAGTGAATCAAGACGTCAGAAATGGACACTTATGCTACTGTGATAAAAATGAATAACTGCACTATTGTAATGACTCTTAAGCCAACATGAGTAAATAATCGAGGGGATTCATTCTATTTTTAAGTTTTTGGTTTAAATGATGATCATTGAATACTGAAGTAAATAATTATTTTGACTATATTTAAAATCTTTAACAATTTTACTATTTTTTCTCAAATTTAGTTATTTCTTTCAGAACGTTGTATCTTGAAATGCCCTTTATTCACTCATTCTGTTATTAAGCTATCTTAAATTGAAAGTCTTGAAGCATTTGTTTGGTTGCATTAGTTTAATTATCACTGTACTAACTGCAGATTTGAGTGCCGTCATCGTCGCATCATTTATAACATATACAATGAACAAAATAGTTACAATGATTTTTCTTTTATTCTGGGCGGTACACAATGCAGTTTGCCTCTTAGTTTCACAGAATATTTGCCGATTATATTTTTCTCACTTCTTTTGAAGACATAAGTTTAAAAAAATATTCCGAAAGCGATTTCAGTCAATAAGGAGTTATTAATCAAGGTGATTAGTTCGGTTATATTCCTGAAATAAACATAGTTAATACTTTCAAAAGTAGAATGAAATCTTACGGTTGAAGCCATCCTGTATGAAATAAGAAACTAACAAAGAATACCATACGATAAAGGTAAATGAAAGAGATTTAAAATTCTGAATTCAAGAATAGCAGTTTTCCACATTCTAGACTGAATTGAAATTACGGAAAGATGAAAATATTGAATATAGTTTGTTGTAAAAATGGTCTTTAGTGAAAGGATACATATATTAGTCAATACTTTGCTATAAATATTATATGACACTTGATTAAATACAGGCACATAATTTTTTTGTTGATAGTAAGATGGTTCTGTGCTGCATTATATTTTTGAAGGATATTTATTAATTTCTTATTCTTAATGAATTTGAAAGTCTTCTAGCAAACTTCTTATAAGGTAAATATTATCGATAGCATTACATTACGGGCAGCAATAATTTCAGCAGAAATCTTGTTTATGTTTTGTGAGTGTTTAGTTTAGATATAGTTTCACATTTTACTCATTTGTTTTGCATTATTATCGATAGCATTACATAACTGGCAACAATAATTTAAGCAGAAATCTTGTTTATGTTTTGTGAGTATTTAGTTTAGATATAGGTTCACATTTTACTCATTTGTTTTGAGTTTGTTGGTGCCAAGGAAGGTTGATAATAAATATACAAGCTCGATAATTCCTGAGAAAGTGAAAAATATAAGATATGAAGTTATAATAAACCGTGTCAACCGAAATCTTGAACAGTGAGACTGCTTACGGTACATTATCATAACAAGATATTTGAAAGCTTCTGCCTTTTAATTTTTTGCTATACATTCAAATATACAACTTCATATTATTAAACTGTTTTTTACATTATTCTTGTCCGTAAATTAATGCTTCTTCTTTTTAATAGGAAAAAGGAAAAGCCTGACTCTGGATATTTTGGGGAGCTTACATGCGAATCTATTCGTCTAATAAAGTTCTAGAAATTTACACTTAATTGACAAGGCAAATGCCCTGTTCGCCACACCTTAGCAACGCCACTGGAATGGAACTGAAATCTATCCAGTATCCAGTTGGTAACGCATGCTCTTAATGCGAATTAAAAACACAGTGCTAGATGCATTTTAGCTGAAAATCAGATTATTATTCATGTACAATTAAGAAGGAGAATCTATGTAACGGTGTAACTTTTGAAATATGTGGGCCAATTTTGTGCACCAAAGCGGATTTTTTTGTTTAAACTATTTATACATCCGGTCAAAAATATTTTCGCATTACTACTATAGTCTATGATTCCAAATCATTTTAATATAAGTGCATATTGCCCCAATTTTCATAGTTCTTGGTTTACAATTTATCTGCTTATATATATATATATATTAATTAAAGCTCTATTTATTTTAAACGAGTAAATGTTCTCGTTTCTTGCCTTCTGTTATGTCAAATTTAATGTAAACCACTATTTGTGCTATTTGTATGTATTTTTATTGAATAAAGGTTAAAGGTTTGTAGGTGCGGCTGATGGACTTCGGGCGATAGATTGGGTCTTGGTAGACCCGGGATAGGTACCTTTGGACATATTCCTCGGCAACCTGAGCGCTTGCCAAATTTAATTATAAATTGTTTCTTTCAACCGTCTCAGTATTTTTCGCTTATTTTGCGGACGGTCAGGATTGAAGCTGGGACGTTGTGGTGCTGAGGGTGTTGACGGAGGATTGGTTAGTTTCTGTAGGAGGTAGGTCCACCCTTGCCGACCGCTTCCTCGGCCTGATCGGGCTATTTCTCGACCGGCCATCTGTAATAGGTCCATATGCCTTGTTGCTGGAAGATATCCTTACCTTGGTTTCGTTATAGTTATATTAAGGCAACTACAGGTTTTATTACATTTAATTTTTATTCGTTTTCACAGTCAGTATTATTCAATAGTTTCTAAACAAACTTTTCCGTCATAAGAAAATCAAAACACGCATGTCAGTTTTCAAGCTGGAGAATTTATCCATCAGTAAAACATTTCTGAAATTCATTCCGCGCTCACAAGAGCAAAAATGTAATTTGTTTGATTTAAAAACTTAAACTGAATGAAATATTTAGAATTAAATAAAAATGTAACGTTTATTGTAATTCAATAGATAATTAGCTCGAGTATATGTTGTTCCGAGAAAGTTCATCATTTACCGCTTTGCTCTATTTGTTCTCAGAAAAAATCAACATGTGCAAAATATGGATATCACAAAATCATATTTCATTAAATTTCCTCGCATAAAATTTTTTTGTTGCAAGCTTATAGATAAAATCACTTAATTTGATTATCTTTATTTTATTTTCTGAAGATTTCCTACTATCCTCAAAATATCAAACAATTTTCACATTATTTTTAACTGTTACAAAGTTCCTGAAACATTATTTTATTAAAAATATCGTTGATAATCCACTAAAATAATGAATTAAAATAATATCTATAATAACTCAGTGAAGTTCAACATTAAAATATTCGGTTTATTTAAGAGATCGAATCATAATATTTACACCCAAAACTTAGGTACTGAAAATTATATAAATTTTCCTCAGGTTTTGAGCAAACAATTATTATTTATTTTATTGATGAATTGTACTGTTTAGTTTACAACTTTTATTCAATTTTTAAATAGAATGACATATGTATAATCTGTTCAATCAATAACAGTTCTCATGATGTTTCTTTTTGTTTATTACAGCATTGCCGCTAATTATTTCTGTAGGAAGTCTGTTTAATTAATGAGCTTGGATCTCATAATAGAAAAAGGCAAAATATCCTATTTATCTGAAATTAAATTAACGACCTATCTGAAACGACAATCTGAAATCAAGATGCAAATATTTCATCGCATTCACATTCCACTCACATACCAACAGGGCAAATAAATGAGAAGTTGCCCATTAAAAACCCACATTTCCTCCTAAGAAAAGGGACTAGAAGTTTAAAATTCCTCCGCTTTCCCCTTCACTCTAATTAACACGCAGACAGACCCTTTAATCCGATTTCTCAAGTATAGGAATTTAATTTGATAATGCAACTGAAATCTCCAAGCTGTTAATATTTGAGTTCCGAAGATTAAATCCCGATGAAAGTTTGGGAAATTTGATTTATGTAGCTGCTCATCTTGGAAGTCTGCGATAAAGTGCACTCATCATATGGAGATCAGTTCAATCACTACTGAGTGTTTTTCTCGATCGGAGTTCTAATTTAAACTTCTAAATTACTTATTCAAAGAGATTAGTGACTTTCGGAAATTCATCAAACCAGACCAGAAGAGCAAATTGTGAGATATAGCTGGATTAACTTTGAAGTTAAATGGACCGTTTTAAAAGTTTAAATATCGGGCACCTGGCAAAGAACGGCTTTACTTTGCTGTTTTAATAAAAATAAAGAAAAAATATGTATTTATATGCGGATTACGTTTTAATTAAATCCTTTTCGTTTCTTTTACCATTATTGATTAGAATTTCTTATGTGGATCAAGTAGAAAAAGTTACAGCTAAAGTGAAATCTTTTGCCATTCCCGTTGCATATTCCTTTAAAAAAATTTTTTTTTCTAATTTAGTTCAATTTTTCTGACTTTCTAAAATGAATAATTATTTTTTCATCATTTATTTTTTTAAACATCTGATTAATAAAGCAATATATTTTTGTCTTTGCGGACGGGAATTAAATTCATATTTTTTGTATATAATACAATAGCTTCAAAGCAATATATCTAATCCAATAGTGCGTCATTATGCTATGAAATCATTAAACATACAAAGAGCAAATAAATTTGGTTTATAAATATAAAAAATCTTAATAAAAATACTCAAATTAATAAAGCATTCATAAAATTTCGGAACTTTTAATTGAGGCTAGAGAGAAAAAGATAATTCCATCCATTTGCTTGAGAATGGTATGCAGTTAATGCAATTTGAAAGTGAGTTACTTTCATCTTCGTCAAAATTAAGAGATGACGAAGATTTTTTCCTCGAAAATAAAGCAAATGATTTGCAACCAAGTGAATGAGATTTTATTTCAGCATAAAATAAAAATATATGATCTAGTTAAAAATGTTTATATTATTTAATTTGTAAAATTATTTGCACGTAAGAAAAGTTATTGTATGCTAGAAACATAAATTGTGTTGATTTTATCCTATGTCAAAAAGAAAGAAAAGAAATTAAACTTTTTCCAGATGCATACTTTACTGATATCTCTGAATTAAAAAACAGCAAACATCATATAACCTAAATTTGAAGAAACCCTACTCCATTCGTTGCATATTAACATACATTTTCGTTTAATTATAGAAATGATAACTTTATTTGCAGAATAGGTTATAAAATTATTTATCGATTTTTGATACTGTAAGCTGATTTTTTCTTTGATTTAAGATCTATAAATAAAATTCTGATTGCAAGAAACAAATTTACGCTTTTATTTTATGCTATTTCAGTGCTATGTAGGGGAAGGTGCTGTACCTCGGCTACTTTTTTCCACTTGATATAAAAGTGGTCAAATCAAGTCTAAAACCGAAAATTTTGGGTGCTTTAGAAACATCAGGAAATCAGCTTTTCAATTCCCTTTAGTAAAATTTTAAAAACAAAATCTTTCATTTTTGGCAAATCTACTGCTCTACTTTGTACCTCGGCCACCCTATGGTGTGCCTCCAGGGCAAGAAAATGTGACATTATCACGCTTGAATTTGGTACAAAAGTAAATTTTTCAAAATCATTCCACGATATTTAGATGGATATGATAGATGAACTATATCACAACTGAAAAAAGATGCTGGTTTTCTTAAAAATATGTAGATAACTAGTTAGAAACTTTTGTTTGCGGAAAAGCAAGTTATATATTATTGATTTTAAAATTATTCGGTCTAGGAAAAAAAGCTACTAGTATTAAAAATACGGAATGTCATAAAAGAATAATCACAGTGTAACTACTAGCCGCAGTGTGGTCCCCGAAGTGTAACTACTACTTAGGAGACCACCTTGCTTGCCGAGAATACTATTCTGATTTATTCAGTTGAAACCGCTATGCATAATTTAGTATTCATGGTTCCCTTATAATTTTTTTACCCCCGAATTTATTCAATATCTAAGAAGACTTACAACTTTCTAAAAAATCGATGCACAAAAAATGAAGTTAAATTCACTGCGCTATTACTAAAGAATATAAAAAAATAAGCAGAATCTTCATTCCTTATCTTTCAACATTAGAATAGAAAAACACAATTAAATATTTATAAAAACAATGAATACGGTTTGAGTTGACTGCAACAACCAAAAGCACTGTTGTAAATTATGCAAAAAAAAAAATTATTTTAATTGCTAAAATTAAAAAAAAAATCGGACGTTAATTTCGTTGACATCAATGAAAAGATAATTTTTAAATTCTGAGGAGTTGTAAGAATTAATTTTGTAGTATAATATTTTTGAAAGTTATCGCCAACAAACGCAAAAATTTTGCTCAATTTTTGATTAAATGAAATTTAAAGGTGCGCATTAAAACCCTCCAAAGTATATTTGTGCCAAATTTTGCAGCTCTAGATCCAGCGGTCTGCCCTGGAAGAAGAAGGCCAAGATATAGAGAGAAACACAGGCACACGCATTCTTCTTTATTATTAGTACAGTTAATAGAGCAACAAAAAAAATTCTTTATATAATTCTTTTTTAAAAAATTCTTCGAACTAGGAAACAAACTAAACTAATAAATGCTATAGTTATAAAATAAAACCTGAAATTTATATTAGTCCCTGAGATAAATTAAAGGTGCAGGCAAAATTATGACAATATCTACGACTTTTATATTGAAAACAATTTAAAATCTGGCTATGCAAATACATTTTCTTTTTGTGTTAGAAATTTCACTACGACTTCTTCATGTGGCAGGCCTTTAACCATCCCGCATAATGTTTTGTGTGGTTATTTACGACACAAATTTATCTAAACCCCACTTTTTGATATTGATACAATACTGCTCTATACTGGTACAAAATATTGCTCTATACCAGTACGAGGCACTTGGCCGAGGTACAGCACCTCCTTTCATAATATTTAATATATTCCCTGGTAATTATTTATGCTTTTATTGATAAAAAATTCTTTCAATGTGTGTGTCAGTTATGCAGCTAAAAGGGAAACAGGTGAAAAATATAAAAGAAAAAATATTTTTCTTGAGAACAGGGGGAAACTTCAACACCTCCAGAAGCTTGAGTTGGCATCTGAAAAATTGTTTCTTCTTTTCAGTTCATAGCTTATGACCCGAGATGACCACTATGGTGGATCGCTCTTCTATGGAGAAAAAAAAATATTATTAGTCAAAACCTACATATGCGGAAAAGATGTTCTATGGTATGGAGATTAAGAGAAAAATAATAAAAAAAATTTAATTCAAAATTTAATACTGCCGCAAGGGGGTTGAATTTTCGAAAAAAATGGAGAAATACTGAACTTTGATTATGCGATTAAAAAAATAATAGGGGGCTCTGCTCCCTGCTCGCTAAAGCTCGCAAACCCTGCTCGCTTCTCTCGCTATAATGAAGACACTGTGTGTCCTAGAAGCTATTCTAAAATCTTCATATATATATATATATATATATATATATATATATATATATGAATCAGCTTTATTTTGCTTCTGAGGCTTTAACTTAAATCAGCACAAAATAAAATTTTTTAGCCTCAAAAAAGATACATTTCTTCAAATAAAACTTACAGAGAAAAGCTTATTTCCTTTTAATGCTTTCACTTTAACCCTCTGAGTGGTTTGCTATTTTGATGTACTAGCTTTAAAGTTATAAAAATTTACTTTTAAAGTGAATAATTGGATCTGTTTTGCGTTTAATCAAGTCTCTGAAATCTTCAGAATATTTTATCCGTGGTTGCTTAATGAATTATAGATATAAGCGTGAATTATCTGCTCTTGAACTAAGTATGAGAAACGGAAAAATACGTGCAAAACGCTTAGAGGGAAGAAGGAATGAATTTTTTGGCCCTGAAAGGGACCGTTTTTTATATAGTGAAAGCATCAGGAACCTCCCCCATAAACACAATTAAATATTTCACATTTTAGAGCTATCACAGGAACAGATTCAAAAGATTGTGCTGTACGAAAGCAGGTATATATATTATACATATTCAATAAATTCACATATAAAATAATATACAACATTGAAACAAATTAAAAATGTAAAGCAAAAAAAAAATACGCTTGACAATCAAGCACAGAAAACTTCCCACTGAACACAATGAAATATTTCACATTCGGGAGCTACCACAGAAACAAATTCAAAAGATTGTGCTGTATGAAAAAATAAATTGTACGAAAGCAGGTATATACATATTCAATACATTCATATATGAAATAATATACAACATTGAAGATTGTGCTCTACAAAAAAATTGTATGAAAGCAGGTATATACATATTCAATCCATTCGTCTGCTCGTCAACCCCCAAGAATCACATTGTGATTCTTTTGGGATCACTACGCGATCCCAGCTCACTTCGCTCGCTCACTATACAGTTATGAGTGCCTGCTAGTAATAGGAAATTATAAATACATTAATTATTAAAAGTAAATTAATTGAATAGTAAGAAGTTCTAACTAAATTCTTTTTAAAAAACTAAAACTAAACTTTTAATTACTAAAAAATAAATAATCAAATTATATAATTAAAATTTTGCCTTTATACCATATATATGTAAATGTTAAAAATAAATTTGAATGCTAAAATGTATGATAAGATGTTTACAAATAAAAATGTTTTCCGTTAGTCAGAAATCAGGTACTTAAAACTTCTTGGTACAGACAATTGTATGTTTTTTAAACAGTTTCATTAGCCCTGACTTCATTCCAATAAACTTTTAAATATCCACACTTCTCAATGACTTGTTGCTCAGTAAAGCTTTGCCACATGTATACACATTCACTGCAATAATTATTGAGCCAAAAAGGTTATAACATTTCTGGCTGGGTAGATATTTATGTGTTAAAAACTCAGAAAATTTAAGTTTTCGAAAGATGAGTTAACCCATTTCACAAACTTTTTGCTTAAAAAGGACCCTTTAAAGTGACAAATGGCTCTAAATCTGTTCAGATTCACTATTTAGAATTATAACCCATAATAATTATTTACTTTTACCTTCATAGCATTAACAAAACAGCCTTTTTTCTAATTAAAAAAATTTAAATTCTTGCTTTTGACACCAAAATTTTAAACATGCTTTTTTTTACAGAAATAATGATCAGAAAATCTTCGCTACATAGATAAAAGAACAAAGTCCTATCATAGTCAACTATGTTCCTATAGCTCGGGAACTTCGTTCTGCACACAAAAACGCTTGACTCTATTTTGTACATTCAGATTGGATCGTATTCGGAAAGATTCCTCAACAGTTTCAGTTGTTTAACATTTCTCTTTTTGATTTAAGGGTGAAATGCTTTGGCATGTATCCCCAACTGGGTACACACAAATCTCTCGGTTGGCTGGGGGCTCTCCATTATCACCTACAAATATAGCTGCTACTTCAGTGCATAAAGTAGGAGCATTATTGCGCCGCATATCCAAATTTTTATCTTCCAAAAATACCATTTTCACTGATGTAGTTGGGTGCTCTTGTACCAATCGGTGCATTTGAAGATAAGACTGAGCAAAGGGATTGATTTCCCTTAACATAAAATCAAGTTTTTCAAATACATGTTGCAAGCAATTTTGATTGTTACTCAAGCGTTTCTCTGTTGCCTCACTGGAGTCAAATATATAAAGCTGTCCGTAACTTTCTTTATGTTGGTCATTTACATACAGGGGGGAAACTCTGTGGTACACTTGACCATGTAAACGGTAACAGTATGGTCCAGTTCCACGTGGTGGTTTAATTTGTGCTCCCATCGAAGCGAATGCTAAGGCAGAATTATATTTCCGAATTCGCTGTCGATAATTTTTAGCATCAAGTGAATTTTCAGTTAGCAATGCTTTCAATAGTTCCGGTGCATCAGGAAATGCCGGTGGCTGAACCTTTCCATCATGGCAACATTTTGTATACTTATAGGCAGTATTTTTCTTTTCCTTCCAATGAACAGCCCCACAACCCTACAACACCACAAAAACCGCACTGTTCGGACATAGTTCCACAATTATGCTCCTCAACATCGTTTCGAATACACACACGTTTAGGAAGATGGCGATTATTGGCTTCGTTTTGAATACTTCGCCTTACAGTGGAATCCTGAACTGTTTCGTGGCTCCGTTTAGTTCGCCTTTGTTCATTTTGGATAATGTATCCAACAGCACGACTTAAATTCATTATTTTTAGAAATTTCCAACTTATAAAAATAGTTTTCAATAAACGTGATCACACGAAGCAACTTCGGACTTTCCGCTGTTGTAAACAAATCAAACTTGCGAGTTGTTGCCAAACGGCGATTAAGAAATTCGACCCTTTTTTGTTGCCACGTAAGTGAATTATGTATATAGATTATTATTAATCAAAACCTACTTATGCGGAAAAGATGTTCTATGGTATGGAGATTAAGAGAAAAATAAAAAAAATTTAAATTCTAAATTTAATACTACCGAAAGGGGGTTGAATTTTCAAAAAAAAAATGGAAAAATACTTAATTTTGATTATTGATTGAACGATTTTAGATTCGAAATAATTTTTTTTTGCAATATAAATAATCAAAAGTTATGATTAATGAGTAGTGAGTACTAAGTAGTGAGTAGTATAATGTACATTGCAAGATTTTATGACTCAGCACCCCCTCCCCATACCGTCAAATCTGTCCGGTTAAACAACTACAGCAGTAGGCAATGACTTTGCGTGCTTTCAGAATTTTTCGAAGGGCTAATTCCCTTATGTAATTTCTGTCGTCAGCTAGCATTGATATCAGTACATTTTCTAGATGGCCAAAAAATCAGTTTTTTTCTAATAAAAGGGTATATGACATCCTTCAAATCATTCGAGAAATAACGCAATGGAACGATTGATTAATCCAAATACTGTGCCTCATAGATTAATTATGGTTTCCCTTTGATCTTGAACCACATAGACGCATAGACTTTTGCGATGAATGTCGTTATTGTCAATAAAGCCTCGGATAAATTTTCGTGAGCTACATTGAACCTGAGAATTCTGTTCGAGATTCTAAGCCACCTTGAGTGGCAAACTTTTTCAGGATTTATCTTCGACAGACTTTCTCTGCAATGTCAGCAGTTTATGACTTCACAAATTTCCATTAAGTACAGTTGATCAGTACTTAAGTCTTTCTTGTTAGTCACTTCACATAGCGTGTTTTCTATTGGCGTGGATGAAACTACAGATAGCTTCTCGCATCCGGCCAACGATTTTCTTATTTCGCCAGTCAGGCTTCTGGGCCCAGTTGTGGTTCTATCCACGTGCGCGAAAAGATGACGTAGTGGAAGCTCGTTGGCGTGTAACTGGCACACAAACCATTGTAGTGGACGATTCAGGATCAGTTCCATGTTACGTATGACTTCCTCCTTTGACATCTGTGTTGACAGATGTTCCGTCGCAACCAACTTTGTTATATCTATGTCATTGCCAACGCATGACAAAAAAACTATATATGTTATTTCCAATAATTTGCGCTCTCCCGAAATTTACAGACACGTGGCCGATGTACTTAGAGCCAGGTTCTTTTACCAAGCTTATGTGTTCTTCTATTATGACTTTTCTTCTGTTGTATTCCATTGATAGAGTCCTGTCTTTTCGCCCATCGAAGAATAAACCAAACTGGTCATGGTCATAATCTTTTATGACCTGAGACAATAGAGCGGTTCTTGCCTTTGTTCTCCCACGCCGAATTTTATTTCTGTCAACAACGTTCAAAACATTGCTTTCTCAGATAATGCCCACATCTTGAAGCGCAGCTGACACGATGGCAGCGCCTTATCGGTCGATAATACCAAATCGGTCCAATGTTCTAACTGAACCTAAAACTTTTGTCACTACAGGTGTGACTGTGGGGAAGATTCCATGAAGTACCACTTCCGACTTTGGAGGGGTGGGAGGATAAAGCAGGAGACAGAAAAAAGATGGGATTGCCTACTGCTCTAGTTGTTTAACCGGACTGATTTGACGGTGTGGGGAGGGGAAGCTGAGTCATAAAATGTTGTAATGTACATAACACTACTCACTACTTTGTACTCACCACTCATTAATCATAACTTTTGGTTGTTTATATTGCAAAAAAACAATTATTTCGAATCAAAAATCGTATAATCAATAATCAAAATTAAGTATTTTTCCATTTTTTTTGAAAATTCAACCCCCTTTCGGT
>BGPR01000100.1:160657-184101 GCA_013235015.1 Araneus ventricosus
TGAAACTTCATCACGCATTCATAAACAATATTCCACGAATTCAGACAGACTTTGACAAAGAATATTAATTTATAAACCATTTTAGTAAAGAACATACTTTTTGATTATATAATTATTCAGATGAAGAACATTTTATTCTAATCTGATAATGATTGCATTTTACGGCTTAGCAATTTTTTCATACTCTATGACGAAACGGAATAGAATTCAGCTCAATAATAACTAGGATTGAAATTCGAACTATTCCGAATAAAAAGACTAAAAATTTCGTTTTAACTCTCAGATCATTTCAACATAGACACATGTTTGCTTCCATTGAAATAATGGGTGCCTTGGTTAATTATGTAATGGGTAAGTGTATTTAAATGGAAAAATAATTACAGCGATACATTTTTGTAGACATGATGCATACATTCTGTCTTTTAGACAGATTCGCGTCAAGAGAAGAGGAAATTAGTGGAAGGTAGACTATTTGATTGTGATTTATCTTGAGTCGACTAGTCAGTGTGAGTTAAAGTCATTAACAATAGCTGCATATTCTAATTGCAGCCATCGAAAGCTTTCATTGCTAATGCAGTGCGTTAGAATCTTCTGATGCGAACATCATATATTTATATTAACTTTTCAACACATTAAAGACAGTGTGCATTTGTCTGTTAAGATGCATTGATTTGCTGAGTTCTACCTTCTAAAATGTTTTGATCCAATATCCGAGGCGTATCATCAAAGTATCATCAGCAATGGTAGCATTAGTCTTTGTAGTTAATCATGCAGTATTCATCTACTATTTCGTTCTAATTTTCCTGCTTTAATCTATATAAAATTCTGTTGTCCTTTATGGTTTCGCCTCTAATAAAGACATTTACGACATGTAATAGAAAAAAGGAGGACTGGTGAATATATTAATTCTGTACGTCAGAGATAAACTATCTTAAGGTACAATTTTAACATATAGATCAAAAGAAGTTCCAGAGTGCAATGTATTGCAATGCACAATTTATTTTTTGAGAGCGGTTGTCTTTTGGTCTTTTCTACCTACAGCTACGACATTTCGTCCATCAGAAGATGCGATCTGGGTAATACAAATACGATAAATATTGGACTTAAAGATAGTTTAACTCTACAGAATTATTGGTATATATAATATAGGAGGGATAGTTCAGAAAAATATTACCTTTCAATTAAAAGTTAAATATACTGATTATTTATGTTGGTTTACGATTATACAATTGCCTTTTATTTTCATTAATGAGTGGCCATTCTTTTTATTTATAAAATATTTGTTCTCATCATAAAACAACATGCAATTAGATGTCAAAAGAGATTCGAATTTGCATTCGCCTTGCGACTGTGACCACAAATGAATGGATTCCACAATTCATTTGTTAATAAATATAAAGATATAAAAGCAAAATTTTTTTGCTTATTTGTGTGTCTTTAAAACTGAGATCTTCAGTCGGAAATATTCCACATTGCGTCAATATGAGATAGTTTAGCTTTAAGACGTCCATAAGCGCCAGGTCTATACATATTACAATTTTTTTCAAAACATCAATTGGTGCTAAAAATGAATGGATTAAAGCATTCTACGCAAAATGTCAAATCATACAAAAGATTTTTAATCTTCACCCCGTCTAGACTTGTACTGCTTGAAACGTATAAACTTTTTTCGTCCATTGATCGTTCCTCGGATCTCTGTCATTCCTAAACATTCACATAGTTTATGACTTAGAGAATAATCGAATTTTTAAAAATAACTTTTTGTCTGTTATATATTGCTGATGAAATGGAAAAGTTTGAGAGATTTTGAATAATTGTGTGTTATGATTTCTCTGAATCTATGCTGAATACTTTTCTACGCTTTTGATTATGTGTTCCAACTAAAATATTCAAACAGTTAAATTCCATTTTTACCAATGCAATTTGGCTAAAAATTTATTTCTAAAAATTAATTTTATTCTGATAAGAATTGCATACTCATTCAAGAGGATACATCTTATGACTAGCTTAGTTTAAAAAAAGAAACTGCGAGGAAGAAGGAGAGCAATAGAGGGCATGGAAATATTATTACATAATACTGTATCATATAATTTATAATAATATTATATGATACAGTTCAAATAACAAGTACTGTTAAAAGTTATACATCCCGAAACCCCAAAATATATTTCCTTCCTTGTATTTTGCGGTTACAAATACATTTTGGGGAACCAAGATGCTTTGATTCATCATTGAAATCAAATTTTCGGCTTCATATCCATTTGAATTTCATTACTTTATACTTTTTTAAATTTTAAAGATGGATTGATATATGTTTTGACAAATACCAGCTATTATTTTCCTATTCTTTTTACAAATGGACGACTTTTTCTATATATATTTGTCATTATCATAAATTTATGTATGCACTTTTTACACTATTGGATGTAAAAAAACATTAAAGCATGTTGCGCTGCCACATGTAGTTTCTCCAAACATTTTATACTATTCGTTAAATGTCATAGACGGAAATGATTTTGGGCCTGCTGTATGATTGGCAGTTTTCAATTTTTCCTGTTGATTCATATTTCATAATACGTCAAAAGGTCAAAAAGCGCAAATTTGGGTATTTAAGTATTTGGCATTAAGATTAAAAAATTATTCTAAAATACATTAATTTACTATGACAGTGTTAAGGCAACTCATACTTCTCTCCCAAAATCTCACCGTAAATCCTAATATGTAACTGAAACTACTCAAGGTTTTCTTAAAATAACTTTAAGATCGCATTTCTTTCTGAACAATAACTTATCACTAATCTTTCAATCCAATTATAATTTTATAGTAGTTATTCAATAATTTTTTTAATAAAAATAGCATCTAAAATATCACAGCAAACTCATTAAAGGATTCTTTTTTCATTTTCTTGTGTTAACACCGGGAAAATCTGCGTTAACACCATTTTTTAGATTTTGGTTTGATATTTTGAAAATAAATTTATTACCTAAAATCGTTTTTCCACCGAAACATGTATGCAACTTATATACAGGGTGTCCACACTTATCGTTGTCCAATAGCTAATTTCTACACCGCTAGAGATAGACATATAATTCCAATTGGAAAAATGCTTTAAATAAAGGGAAGAATTTAATTTTATGGTGTTTTAGTCACTAAATATATTTCGAAAAAATTACCAATTCTAACTTTTTATACGGTTACCCGGTCCCATCAGTCATATTTAGTAAAATATTCTTGACAATCTGACATTTTAAACAAAAAGTCCCACTTTTCAGCGACTAAAACTGAGCGAGTTATGGAGCTTTGAATTTCATGATTTTTAACCAATCGGAGGCCTCTTTGAGCAACTGCTGAGCATTGTTAGGTGAATCGTCTTCCAGACTGCTATTGAAATGGTATAAAGTGGTCTAAGTCAGTGATATTCAATGCTCCATAACTCGGTCAGTTTTAGTTACAAAAGAGTGAAACTTTTTTTGTTTAAAATATTAGAGTGGCAACAACATTTTACTAAATATGATTGATAGGACCGGGGGACCATATAGAAAGCTAGACTTCGTAACTTTTTCACGAATATATTTATTCACTCCAAAAACATATATTATAATTTTCCCCTTCATTTAAAGAATTTTTCTAATTGGAACAATATGTCTATCTCTAACGGTTTAGAAATTAGCTACTGGACCACGATAAGTGTGGACACCCTGTATAAAGTAGTTACATCAATTACTTAAAAAAATTAAATACTATTTACTCCAGAAAAACAGCTTGTAAAACGTCGACTTAGCTGAATGCATTAACTGCATTTTATAGTTGTTTACTAGACATGCATTATGCATAATTAAGATAAGTTAGCATGTTAATGCATTTTACCGAAAAAATATGAAAAGATTGCCCTTTGAAGAAAGATTTGTACTTGAATGCATTCAAAGCAAAATCATTTACATAAGAAATAACAATTAACTTTCTATTTTCCGTCTTTTTAAAGTAATATTTAATCTCTATAAGCATTCATCGAAATTCCTAATAACATAAATGGGGGTTTGTTTCGTAAGATCATATTTCCTCTGTTGAAAAATTTTGTTCTTAAATTTCGTTTCTTTCGATGGAAACATATTCCTAAAAGCTTATTTTAAAAAACTGATTCACAATGAAAAATAAATTTCACTTGAATTGAGATTTGGTATTTTTCAGGAATGAAATGAAACTCCTATCCCATTATTCATTGAATCAATCAAAGTTTGCAAATCCTCACTATAGTTAATGATATTTATTGGAGTTCAGACCCATACACTTTTTTTTCTTATTTAAGGTAACAATAAAGCCAAATTCTGAATACGAGCATCATTTATTTATACAGTGACAACACATTACCATTCCTTTCAGCATACACAATACTAAATTGAAGTGTCACTATCCTAAGACTCTATATCATTGCATTTTTGTCTCACATTTTTGCAGAAAAGACCTCCAAGGCGATTTGTGTTTATGTTTCTCATAACTATTTTCAGTGAAACCGTTGAAATCCTGACTCTTGATTTAGCTTGAACTTTATATTCTGAGCTGTCTACCCATCATTCCCACCTTTTCAGATCTTGAGAAAAAGTAAAGTATTGATATTAAAGTTCTGGCACCTGTCAAGCGGTCGTAAGAGATTGTAGTAGAGAAAATTCTCGACTCTATGAAATCGAGTAATAAGTGGAGGACGCCGTCCTATCACATAAGTGACTGTTGTTTCTCTGAAACCCGATGGGAAATGTCGAGATGGAACGGGACAATTTTACGGAAACATCTAAAGGTAGAAATGGGATTAATCATTGTTTCGGGGAGAAATCTTTTGTGTTTGGAATGTCTAAGTTACAAATATACAAAACGGCTTTAGTCGGAAGAATTGTTTCGGGTAATATATTTCAGACGGAAAATAAATACAATATCTGTTTCCTGCTGTCTGGAAATGCTACATTTTGTGAAATGTGAGACATTTATCTTTGTAGAATTTATAAAATATACGACTGTTATAAAATCTGACGGATTCATAAGAAATCGGAAGATTTTGCGCTTAGCTTACAATGTTTACACTTCTATATTCTTTGATATACTTTATTTATATACAAAAAATTCTATACGCATATTCTTTCTATAATCTCAAGAACACGTCTTATGTTTAAAACAATTTCATAACAAGATATATAAAAGGGATTCAAAATTCAAAGATCAAATAATTAGAAAAATCAGAAAACACACAATAAAGCTGAAATTACATAGGAAAGTATGGCTGGAAACGCCAACCGGATGAACTAGAGGGCGGTATTCGTCACCATTGTGGTTGGATTCTAGCCTTAGTTCGGACTGCGTACGGCAACCTTGCAACAATTTGTGAATGTTGACATGGTGGGTTTATATCTCGTGTTTGGAATAGTTGACGATAATGGAAGGGCTGAGACCCGATCATATGCAAAGTGGTACCCCCACAGACATGTACCGCATCACCAAATGTTTACGAATTTGCGTCTGAACTTATGTGAATACGGGACCTTCCGTAGCAGCAGATATAATGCAAGGCACCCGCTTACACCTACTTTGAAAGAGGCGACTTTTATCGTGTGGAACAAAATCCTAGCACAAGTCTATGCATCATTGTTGCTAATGTCCCCGTACGGGTGCGCCAATTCATGCGTCGCTTCTGAAGCTTGTATAACTGTGAACAGTAAGAAATTTGAGCACGTACTGCCCATGTGGTAAAGTATGACCCAATAAAGAGTTTTCATTCGTTATTGACTTGTCATTCTAGCATATTCGTGGTTCTTCAGCACACCCGGATGGCGTTTCGGATCAACATTTCTATGTAATTCTGGCTCGTTTTTCTGCTTTCTACCACTCAGAAAAACTTGTACACCAAATTTTGAATCACCTTGTATAGTATTTAATGAATCTATGATCAATAAAATGATGGCAAACATCAATGGATATAACGCTTCCTTGTTATTTTTCAAAAACGGTATATTTTGCATCTGAAAATCAGTGTCAAAAAAAGCAAGAAAAGTTGCAATACCTCATATACCTCACCTTAGACAAAATTTAGATCCTACAATGCGCATGCAGCAATAAGAATGAAAGAAAATGATAAATCACAAATTAATATAGCTTCTTATTGTGTTTTCGATAAATTCAGCACACTTTCAGAAGTTCGTAGTTTGGCTTAAAAATCAAAAATTATCAGTTAGCCACAAATTTTATTTATTTCCTATAACTGTATTTCTAGAAAGAAAAAATGACACAAATGTTAAATGGATATTTACGGATTTCAGATGCGAAATGACAATTGCTAGTTTAGGAAAAAACGAATCAAAATGTTTCTATAGGTATTGAATAGTCGAAAATGAACTCAAATTGCTGCATCATTCAAGAGGTGTTTTCTCCTACGGACTATTTGCCCACAAAAATAGCCATACACGCAAAAATCACTGCAAGTGAATATAGTGATGTCAATAAATTTTCTCTTTTTTAGTATTTAGATCGTAATTTTTACATCAGTTTTGATCCAGTCAATTACCACATATTTTTGTAGAATTTTGCCCTTCTTCAAATCCTGTAGGCTTTTATATAAATAATATCAATTTGCTTTTTCTGTTACATATATATGATAACATGTTTTTTACGATGATATCGTAATTTCGTTTCTTTGTTTTTTTACATTTTCTGAACATATTTTTCCGTCACTCAATTTCCAGCCAAATGTCTATGGGTTATATTGCTGCTATGTAGAAGTAACTCAACTTTGTGTTATTAAAAAATCTTTTTGAGATATACTTTATGAATATGTAATAATGTTTAGCATCATGTTTTCTAAGCAAACACTATGAGGTAAGGAAATCCTGATAATAATTTGTCTACTTGAATTTTAATTATACATATTGAGTTTATTGTTATTTTCAAAGATTTCATTTCTGTTGCATGTATCTATTAATTCGTAACCTGCTGATTAATAGTTACTGTTTTTTTGTGTGCATTAATGCGGAAGTATTTTTTTTGCACTTGAAGTTATTAGTTTAGCCTTAGAAACCAAACGGTGTAAGTTTCTGTCAGCCACATACCCCGATTAGTTCTGTATCAGAAATTACGAAGTTAGTAACTGCAAATTGCAATCGTTTCGATTGCGAATTTCCTAGGGCGCATATTTCAAATGCCTTTTCATTTTATAATTAATAAAACCCTAAAAACAGTTTTTAATTTATTTGAATTAAAGATGCATTTGAGATTGGGATTAGCAATCACTTTTAAAACTGAAAGTCACCGTTTGCGAAACCGTAAATATTTGAAAAGAACCACGAAAAAAATTAAACTTTTTGAGTTACAACACGCTTATATTAATATATTTCTTATTTTTTTCCTTTGACTTGTAAGGATGATATTCTATCTCCAAAAAAGTTCCTCTCTTACTCTTACAACTCATAAAAATTGTACGGCTGATAACAGAATCTAAAGGTAAATAAATAGCTACAAATTTCACTCAGCAATGTACTATATTTTGCGTCATAGCTCAAAAATAGCATCCATTATAAATAATATATATCGCAAGAAAATAATATTGAACCACAATTCAAAACCAAAAAAGAACATTTATCTATCTTCCGAGGGAAACGTATCGAGGGAAAAAAAATCTTTATTTTATCTTTTCTCGTTAAAATTTTGTCCACCGAAAAATCATTTCTTCCAGTAACAAGAATCGTACACCCGATTCTGACTTCTTGCAGCATTCCAAGAGTTTCTTCTTTCCACAGCAACTTTTTTTCTTCCCACTAGACAGAAGTAATAATGTCATGACTAGTCTCTCATATAGCTAAATGAATCTGGATTTCTTAACTTCTTTATCTTTAATGGCTCCATCGCGTTTTGGAGGACTAATGTTTTAACTTATATGATTATGCCAGTTTGAATATTCCTTTGAATTCTCCTTTAATAGATGATTTCATTCTATAATACTCTCTTATATATATATATATATATATATATAGTTAAATATTTCAATTAATCACAACATATGTTATATTTTCAATATAAACAAATATTAATCTAAAAATTAAAATTAAAATCAAATTACCTTATTAATAATCATACAAATTAAATACAGAAGATAGTTTGATTAAAGACTATTACACTATGAAAAAAGACAACCTAGAATTGGAATTCCGACAGTCAAATGCCTATCAGCCTTGGAGACTCATATGTCGCATTAAATCTAGATTTATGGCGCCAACCCTCTGCAGAAGCCAATTGTTGAAAAAACGAAAAAATAGGGGAATAAATCCCCCAAATCTTTCATGATTAGAAACGAGAAAGTATACAACTTATAACATACCAATTCAATAGTTATAATTATTGTTAGGGCATGAGCATTATCCTACAGACAGTTCCGCATTTAAAGTGAAAATATTATTTCTAAATTAAGTTCTTTTAATACTATATATATATACAGGGTGATTATAATTAAAGTTGCACTTTCAAAAGGCTGTAAAAAAAGAACCACTGGTCAGAACAACCTGATATTTCATCTGAGTACACGTGAAGCAATGGGAATTTGTTTCGAGAAAGAAAAAAATAGTTCAAAAGATGTCATATAGATGGCGCTGTACTCGTGATAAGATGCTGAAAAACAATTGCTTTAAAATATATACTAATTTTAAGATGCTAAGTAAAAAAAGTGACATGTTGTGTCACTTTTCGTTCAAAGCCCGTCGACCACGGCAAGGTGGTGCCACAGCGGATAGGAAAAAATCGGTTTTTAATTGTCCCTAAGCGAAAAACAGTAGAATAAGCAAAAACTGATGAAACCATCAAGAAAAGGAAGTCTGCTTCGACTTGCTTGAGAAATATTCAATATGCTCTTCACCGCCAGAAGTCGCAAGGGTTCAGGTCAGGTGATCGTGGCGGTCAGGCTGTTGGGACATGGCGAATTATAATTCTGTCATTTCCAAAATACAGATTCAACAGCTGCTTTACTGCTGTTGCAATGTGCGGAGGAGTGCCATCTTGCATAGAAATTGTGCTATCCACACATCCGCGCTGTTGCAGTGCTGGAATGAGCTGGTTGCGCAAAAGAGATTCATAACGTGCACCATTGACTGACCAGGTTACAGGACCCGAAGGACCAATCTCCTCGAAAAAGAAAGGGCCAGCGATAAATGCTGCCGTAAACCCGCACCACACAGTGACCTTTGGAGAATGAAGAAGCAATGGTTGCATTTGGAACGGATTCTCTCTTGCCCATATTCTGCAATTTTAGGTATTGACAGAACCTTGGAGATGTAAATGTGCTTCGTCTGTTCACAAAATGTTCCATGGCCATGCATTGTCCATTTCCATTCGAGCAAGAAATTGTAGGCGAAAGCTTCTCGTTTTGGCAGGTCAGCAGGAACCAACTCCTGAATATGCGTAATTTTGAATGGACAGCATTGCAGGATGTTTCGTAAAATTTCACAAACAGTGCTGACAGACATGTCTAAAGTTAGGGAAATTCCCTGTGCATTGCACGTTCCCAAATCACTGCTTGAAACTTCCTGCAATGCTGTAGCCACATCCCCCACTTTCGTCGAAGCAATTTCTTTCCTCCCCCTGCTACATTTCACGTCAAATGAACCCGACTCTTTGAATTTATCAATCATCTTCTTCAGACCGAATGCAGTCATAGGACCAGAGCCGATTCTTAAACCCTTTAATGTCCAGATTTTCTTCAATGCAATTGAAGCACAGTCACCGTTCTCGTGAAGAAGCTTCATAAGCAGAGCCCGATCCTTCAATGATTGAATCATGACTACCTTCTCAGACGCAGATAACAGGAACTGCATATTTCCCGCCTCAGCATCTTATCACGAGTACAGCGCCATCTATCGGTCCACTTTTGAACCATTTTTTCTTTCACAAAACAAATTCTCATTGTTTCACGTATACTCAGATGAAATATCAGTTCATTCTGACCAGTGGATCTCTTTTTACAACTTTGGAAAGTGCAACTTTAATTATAATCACCCTGTAAATATATATACACGTTGGCCCCAAAAAGTGAACAATAATTTATTTCCTTAAATATTGCAGCTAGACATATACTTCCAATTACAAAGTTTCATCAAATAACGCTGGAATTTGTGTGAAAAGACTTTGGCTTCTGTAGAAGTTCAATATAAAAAGTTTAAAAAAATTAAATTTTTATACGTTCTTCGTAAAGTAAAAGTGTCAATAAGTGAAATTTTCCTATTACGCTCATCTATGTATAAACTAAGTTTCACGATTTTGTCTACAAAACGTACCGATATATATTAATTTTTAAAATTCAAGGGGCTGCTCACAAATTTATATGGACATATTTATTGCAGAAATGCAAATTTATTCAACATAGAAAAGCAGCGAAATGCAAATATTTGTCAAGTAGAAAATCATCCAATCATCTGGGATTGAAACAAAATTGCCAATGACGATTATTGATTGCAATGAATGATTAATATTTTCAATTTTATTCTTATTTGCCTACTTTTCCTCTCTGCGAGTTCAATTATCAACAAAAAAAGATAAAAACTAGAAAAGAAGACAGAAAATGAATGAAACAGTAAGGCAGACACAGGATGGGGCTGCACACCAAATAGTTTTGGAAAGCACTAAAATTCGCTTATTGCGTACAACTAAGTGACATAATGAGCGAAGGCGTGCAGATATTCTTTCTGTCTTAGAACTTAGCCAGAACTGATTTACGGATGCTCCTGTTTTGCGCTAGGCCAGCTAACGTTCGTTTTCTCCCACCTTCAATATCACCCATTTTTCACCTTCGCGCTCTTTTTGTTTCATTGGCTGATTTTAAGTTTCGGATTCGTTTTCATATTGCCTCTGCGGGAACTTGTCTGGTTAGTACATATTCGATTTCTGTTGTTAAAAGTCATTCACCGAAAAAATAGGACAGTAAATTTCTAAAATACAATTCATGTATTTCAATTGTATTCTTCTAATATTTTTACAGCACTGCTTGTTTCAGGGAAGATAAGCCTCACTGCTGATATGTCACCGTGGATATTTTTTGAAAGTACATAAGATGAACTACTATTGTAAATACTTCAATTAATGTATCATTTGACTATTTTTTAGATTTATCAAGAGTTAGCAAATGCATTGCTATTTCCTGATTCGGCACTTTAAATAATTTTTTGAAATATGTAATGTATATTATCCCTAAAATATACATCGAAAGACTGGATCAAACAGCAGTGAGAGCTAGGGAAATGTGGTCTAAGTCAATAACTTCATATATCTTTGTGAGTTGTTCAGATAGAAAAGTGCAAATTTGTATGTGAATCGATGAGTGTAAGTGAAATATTTCACTATTGACATTTTTGCTCTATGGAGGCCGTATAAAAATTTAATTTTTGTAAGTTTTTATTATCATTCCATTTGGATATCAAAGTATTTTCACACAAATTCTTACCTTATTTGATGAAACTTTGTAATTTTAAGCGTAGGTCTAGGATCAATATTTAAGGAAATAAACGCTGGTTCCACTTTTTTCGGACACCTTGTATATATATGTATGATGGAAGCTTAGCTCCCATGTGGGTTGAAGTCAGACGAAAACAAACAGGTTTGCTATTTTAAAAATGTAATTGTGACGAAACAAACAATTAGACTGCACAACATAAAAAGAAAGAGATAAAGTAAACGGGGGATTAAAGAGGGCCGGTGCTGCCCTTTACATCATTTGAAATAAAGGCGGCAGTTCTGAACAGCATGCTCCATCACCTGCGAAAGCACAACAATCTCTATCGTCGGCAAGCGAAGAAATCAGTCGTGTCACTGACGTCACCTCGTAGAGAGTTGTCAATCGGTGTATCTAAACTACACGGTTTTCCTAACGGAGCGTTGGCGAGATACCATATATATATATATATATCATGAAAATCAAAAAATGTTAAAATAAAATGGAGAGACTGTAGTAAATCGGTAAAAGCGTATAGATGCTCATCAGGATAAGTAAAATCTATACGAACCGTTAAAAAATTAGTGAAATCATAATGTTTTCTGCGAATAGTATTGGCATATAGCTAAAGAACACTGTCCTTTACCCCGAACATTATGATAAACCTAGAATTTGAATGAAATACAAATAAAAGAAATGAAATTCCGAATTACATTTCTGCGATGTTTGTTTCGTATTTGTTATATATATATATATATATATATTATAAAATTTAAATAATGTTTAAGTCGCGCCATTGCGGCTGCAAACAAAAAAAAAACAAAAAAAATGGAAATCAGTATCATTCAAAGAATGCCAAAAAACAAATATAAACTGAGAGGGAATCGTAAAAAAATGTAATCCATTCTAGTCCCCTTTTTCAAGGGCTAAGGACTATTCGAAATGGATTCAAAATAATAAATGGGAAATTTTTATGTTTCAAGCTTGCATTACGCCAAATATAGCTTCTCTTAGCCGAAATTTCCTAACAAAAGACAAAGGAGAATTATTTTAAAAGAAACAGGTAAACCAAACACAAACATAAAAACGCTAATAAGATTGATTTAAAAATATTAGCCATCTGACTTTTAGAAATAGCGATCATGAAAATAAACTTATCACATGCCCAGAATAGAGAAAAAAGGCCTCACGCTATCACAATCCCACGCTACCTTTCTTTTAGAAAAAGGAATCAGCAATTTTTTAAAAGAAACATTAATACCATGGCGCTATCTATATTCGAAAAAACAAAAGAGAAGGAGTAAAAACAGGAATCTTTTACGGAATGGAACTATTTAAACATATTAATTATATATATATATATATACTTAATATTTACTTAAATAGTGAATCTTATTTGAAACACATGACTTTGCTGAGGAACTACAATATTATTAGGAGGAAGAAGTTTAAGGATTATTTCCTTTGGCTGAGTTCTTAACCAACGTTAATAAAAAAAGAGTAGACATATGCGAGCTTCAGTATTGAACTGCTCTCAGTGATACAACTTTTTACTGTTGACTTTCCTTTTCTTTTTTCAAAACTAAACATGAATACGGGCCAGTTTACCCTCAGGAAAGCGTTCCTATATGTTGGAGCTAAATCAGAGTTAGGCAACATTGATGCTCCGGCTAATTTTGACCAATTGAAATTGAAACACTTTTTCTTTATGGTGAATCTCCAATCTTGGTCTAGGGTAGATACGAGAACATGAACATTGACATATATTAATAAAGTAATAAATCATGACCTTGATGTTTCAAAAATATGTCGTGTTTTTGCGAATGTATAAATCTAACCTAAAAATAGTGTTTAAGTAAAGTTATTTGCTTTTGTGCAATGTATATTTCCAATAAATTCATAAACTTCAATGTCACATTACCCTCTATCTGCAAGGATAATTTCAAGGTGAAAACTGAATTCATCATATACATAAAATATGTCTCCTATGGCATAGAGTTTATCGCATTTGTGAAATTAATGTTAGTATCAACAGAAGTTGTTGATAGAGTCATCTAGACGTTGCAATAGGGATTCAAGCTGCAGGGATTTCGGATGTCGGTTTAAAATATTATAATCATTATTGATTTAGATTATTCTCGTAAGACAAATAGTTCAGACTTACAGCAGTATGAAACAGGAAAAGATGCTTTTTACGTCCTTAAATCAAAAAAGTGCTTTCAAATATTCAAAATGCCTTTCCACCTTGAAATATCCTTTAATGTTTTCAGTTGAGAAGGCAACCTAATTATGCTTTAATTTAAGTAGCAATGAATAAATTTTGTAAAATGTTATTTTTAACTTTCATAGCTGCTACGGATTTTTCTTTACTAAAATTTTTTCACAATTCCGGAGCAACAAACGCTCTAAAAAGTCCGTTTTCTTGCAAACAATTTTCGTACAACATACTTTTCTGGAATGCTCATAATTCAATAAATTAACTTGAAGTTTTTTAATTAAATGGAATAAAATATTTAAACGGTTCAAGAAACAAAATAATCTGCTCCATTTCTTTTTTCCCCACGTCCTTAAACTTCACATCGTCATATGTTTGTTTGAATAACCCATTAACACCCAAATTAATTTAAATCATAGATTTCAACAAATATCTCTTAAATTATGTTTAAAACACCAAGATTAAGTTAACTGTGAAGTAAAATTAAATTCGGAGAAATATCTTTATTTTTTTTTTATTTTTCAGAAAAACTTTTTAATCGGAAAGATTATTTTTTAAAACTTCTTTTTACAGTAATTTCAAAGATTTTTAAAATTTAGTAAAATATCAAAAAATAAAAATCACTTTCTAATTCAGTGCGTTACTTCAAAAATAAATAAAAATGTAGCGGTTACAATCAGCTGTCTTCTCTTTTCTATGGTAGGTGGCGCTACTGGAGCCATCTTTTTTCCATGATGCCTCTCTGTCATTCTTGTCTGCGTGCTCGTATCGTGATGCTGTTCTCTGTCTTGTCTTGTGTCTTGTAACTTTAATGTTCTGTGCTGTGGAACGCAGCCTAATAAAAAATGGTTCCTAAAATTGACTGGATTCTTCAGCAGCACTACACACAAACTTGAGTCTCGTCCCTCTATAAAAAGAAATATAAAAAAAATTCAAAATGAGGACATTTTGACTTCAAAATCTGGCTAACTGGTCGTATATGCCTGTTGAAAACTTTTTAGGAGATTGGTAATACCTATTGACAGTGGCTGCTCGTGATAATTCACCGTTGGAGTGCTGAAACGTTAAGTTCTACAAGTATAAAATTTATAAATACCCAAAAACTAGAAACTAGGGAAAATTAATTTAATTTATCCAGACTAAGAAATAAAAAGTGTTATATTGGATATTAATTAAATGCGAGTGTTAAATTGATTATCATAATTTATATTGTCCTTTTCTAAAGAAACCTTATTCGAATTCAGAATACATTCTTAATTCGTAAAAATGTTACGAAAAATACTTGTTAATGCTAGTTTCATTTTCACATTTTGCCTCTTCACTTCACGAACCTCTGATTAATGGATTTAAGATGTAAGTAAAGGATAGCTTATCAGAGCGATGTCAATACGAAGTATAATCTTCGCAGTAGGGTCACTCAAGTCGATAAGGTCTGATATTTTACCTCGAAAACGCATCTTTTAGATATTTGTTACTGGTTTTTTATATTTTACTGATTTCTTTCACTATTTCTCCGCTCTTTCTATCATTATCGCTTTTCTATTTAATCTTCATCGTTCCCAACATACTAAACTTTCCTAGCAACAGCCAAAGTTAGGCGCGAAACTTGTAACCTTGTAACTTGGTAATACCTATTGACAGTGGCGGCTCGTTATAAATCGCCGTTGGGGTGCTGCAACGTTAAGTTCTACACGTATAAAATTTATAAATACCCAAAAACTAGAAACTAGGGAAAATTTAATTTATCCAGACTAAGAAATAAAAAGTGTTACATTGGATATCAATTAAATGCTAGTGTTAAATTAATTGCTATAATTTATATTGCCCTTTTCTAAAGAAACCTTATTTAAATTTAGAATACACTCTTAATTCGTAAAAATGTTGCGAAAAATACTTGTTAATGCAAGTTTCATTTTCACATTTTCTTAAGAAGTCTGTTGAAAAGACTGCTAGCAACTTAAAATCAACTCTTATACTAACAAAATAGAACTTCCCACATTTAGCAAACTTTCAAAAAAACTACTTGTTTATTTTGGTCTTCTTAAATCATATTAATACAACAGAGTCTTTTTATTGCATCCTGCTGATTGTATTCTACTTCGACCATACATTTAACAGCAGCAGTAACTGACAGAACAATCTTTCTTCACACTCTTTCCTTCTTTTTTCCCTTATCCATTTTAACTTCTAGGAGACAATCTCTGTTATAAACAATAAAATGAACTAGAATGTAATCTCTCTAACAAAAGTAAGGAACCATGCGGCGTTTCTAACCAAGTAATTTATGAAAATATCGGTCTTCTCTTATTTTAAGATATCGCTCAGTCTTGAATCACAATAAGAGAGAATTATAGGATAATGCGAAGCAGGTTAAATCATGGAGACCGAAAGATCAATATTCCTTTAAAGTATTTATTGGTTTATCTGGACATTTAAAGAACAATTTGTAGAGACTATAAATGCATCTTTTTTCTGCTTTTGTTTATAATAACGAATTATCTAAATTCGATAGCACTTTACCCAACATAAGTGGTAAAAATAACGGTCACAGATTTGGTTAATGGTTTCATGATGATGATCCCATAAATTTGTAAAATGTTTAGCATTACAATAGTTGCAGTATCGATTTTTTTTTCTGCCAGGTTACATTTAAATACACGATTCCTTGTCACGTTTAGAGGTTGAAATATAAGCGTGTAGAAGTTAAATGTTAGTTAGTGTTTTATAGTTGTATAGTAAAAAATAATGAAAAAGAACAGGAGAAAAGAATCATATTTTAACGTCAAGCTATAAACACGTTACATTAACAGAAACAAAACATGAGGACCGAGAATAGTAAATAAACTTCTTGAAAAATGTCTTAATGGGCAATTAAGAGAATGATCATAATACTTATAGTTTACTAATATCCTAAAGCATCGAAAACAATATTCTTCAACTTTTATTTATAGATAAAGCTGTCTAAATGCTATGTGTAATTATATTTAACAATCCCAATCGAAATATTTGTTTTGTATTGTCAATATGTTGAATCACAGCTTAATGTAAATTATAAAAGATGATTTTCTACTAATTGCATCATTATTGCCTAGTTTAATATGTTTTGCATAAATCATTTTTTGTCATATTACGAAAATTTTATAGGAAATCACTAAAAATAGCATAGAAGAGCAAAGAAAATACAATGCGAAATAATTTAAATTTAATTTCGGTTGAAAAGTTTCATGTGGGATTTTATTGATTAATGCTCCAAGCAAACCAGTAACTAAAGAAAAGTCATCGAGATTATTGCCTAAGTTCTAAATTATGTGTTTCGCGTCATGAAAAGGATAATATTTTATTTATTGTAATATTTGCATAATATTTTGGTGTGTCAAGAATATTTTACTAAATACTAATAATAGGGCCGGCAGACTGTATAAAAATTTTGACATCGAAATTTCTTCAGTATCACATTTATTGATTCAAGCAACATAAACTACAATTCTTTACGGCATTTTTTCAAGTGGAAGTAAATTCCTATCTCTAACGATTTAGTAATTAGCTATTGAGCCACGTTTAGGGCGGACATCCTGTATATTTCTATGTACTACGTTCGTGCTCAGATATATGGGATATTATCTAATGAAATTAACGGTTAATTGTATTTATTTTTTAAAAATGAAATTTTAGTTGAGTATTTTTGTCTTAGATTTAATATTAAGAAAAAATAGAGACCATGAATATTTTCTGAATTGCTTTCTGGACAAGAGAATTTTTTCTGGCGATCAGTATGTTCTGCTCTGTCAGTACGCTTCCTCAGACAGGGTAATCATAAATCAAATATCGATTTCTGAATTCACCACATGGCTGATATGTTTTGAAAAGGTGCCTCAGAAGTGATTTATGCTCATCTGTTACTTTAGGCATATATCATATATTTTAAATTCAAAGGAAAATATGCGAGTGCGTATTTCTGAATATACAAAATCTCTCTACGTTTTCATTTCAAAACTATTTGTAGATAGTTTTGGTAGTCCGAATTTAATTTTCTAATAGCAACTGGTCTGGAAACAGACTGCGAGGCTATAACTGGAGGGAAATTTAAAGTCAAAAATTATTATTGAACACTTTTGAACATCAAATTTTGCCAAAGATTTTGCAAAATATTTGAAAAAAATATATGTTAAATGTCTGGATTATATTTATTGTATGCCATTGAATTCATCTATTTTTCTAGAGTATAATTTTTGGGCCCAAATTAATCATTTGTTTTTCTCAAACGAGATCAAATTTTGGTTATTCATTATTTTAGAAATTTGAGATCAAACGAACAAACATGAACCAACGGCAAGAAACCAATAAATTTACTTATCTAATAGAAAATCGTAAAATACAACGACGACTATTGAGATCCGATTAAGAATCTTCAATATGAGTGTTTTATTCATTTATCATAGACCTCTATTTCAATTTATATATTTATATCCAGAATGTATTTTATCTACTATCTTACTATTTTATATATTGTTTTATTATGTATGCGCCTCTTTTTCAAAGGGCATTCGGTATTATTGCAACAATAATTTTCTATTTCTAATCTAGATATAAACATACATGATCATGTTTTTATGAAATTATTATATCAAACATAACTTAAATCGTGCATGTATGTGTTTGGAATCCTTATTTTTAGAATGTATACCACTAAAAGATAATATTTCTGGAAATTTTCCAATTTTTTAACGTTTTCAGCTGATGAGGCGATGAAGCCTTCACTTAATGGTTGTTGCGTCACACCATGTGGACTGGGGAGACTAGAAATGACTCAGAGCTCTCCAAGTACTCCAATGTAAAATACAATGGTTATACACGGCAAACCTTAAACTTAATTTTTTGAAATTATATTAATATTATATATAAAATAATTTAAGTTTCTACTTAAAAGCTATTGAAATTTCAAAAAAAAGGAAAAACTCCAAATCAGACGATAACTGAAGAGTAACAACGTTTTTTAAGTAATTCGAAAAAATGTTGATGAAACTTGTTTATAGGCCCAATATAGAATAAAATAAATAAAAAAAATATTGTATAAACTTTTATTCATGCGCAAAAATGAATGCTGAAGTTGAAAATAATTTTTTTGATTACAATAAAATGCATGGTTCGCATAAAAGCGTGGGCGCCTTACATAACACCTTATATTTTGTGTATATTTCCTTAAACAAATGGAATATTCCTAGAAGGTAAAGCCGCCCACGCTTTTCTTCGAACATTTCATTTAATTGCAATCAGAAAAATTATTTTCAACTTTTGCATTCATTTTTTCGCATGAATAAAAGCTTATACATTAATTTTTATATATTTATTTTATTTTCTACTTTTTAGTGACAGCTGTCACGAATACACACGACATGTTAGGCATAGTAAACCAAATTCAATTACCGAATTCTGCAATATAAAGCACATATTAAATATTCGTTACGAATATTACATATTACGAATTTGAAAAAAGTGCGACACAAACCGAGAGACGAAACAAGATTCACTTTCCCGATCTGACCTTTGACCCTCAAGCCGCTCCGAAATGGGGATGATTCACAGGACCAGCCCCCTTCTATTGTATGTCGTCTAGTGATGTTGTTACAACCTTATGTAACGTGAGGTTACCACCTTCCAAACTTCATAGCCCAAATATAGGGCTAAAATTTTAATATCATTTTGTTAGGTTTAAATTAAGTATAGATTGCAATTTCTTTTTGCATAATATTGTATTGTGTCTCCGGAAACCCACCACTGTGCTATATGTCAAAGCTGTAGCTCGATTGAAAGTAGGTAAGAAATCTATGTCAAGATTTGTGGACAAGCCACTCAAGTTGAATAAAAGCTTTTAAAAATACCTCTGAATCTGGACTGTTAACCCTTCAAACATTGACTCAATATAACTTTCTTTACAATTTAAGTCATAATTTATATCACTTTGTAAAAGTAGCATTCGTTATGTAGAAAATTTGTGCAGAATTCTTTGAGAAATAATTACTTCGATAAACAAACGATTTGACGTCAGTAGACTTCATAACTAAAGAAATCGAAATATCAACAAAATAAAACTTAACTATAAAGTAAACAAACATTAGAAAAAATATGTCTTATAAGCAAACATCCAGTTTAACATAATCTTCTTAAAAGCCTGTGAAACGATCTGATAATTTTATGAGCATCACTTTTCTGTAATAAAGCTAATAGGAAACAATTTTATCTCCCTTAAAAATTTCGAGACGAATAACAGCTTTTTATTCATAAACATGATCAAGTTTATTTTTATTCTTTTATCTGAGAAAATGTAAAATTTTAATTAGGTGAACTCTTATCTTAAATCTTGCATTTTTAAAGAAGCTAGTTAAATCAATTTGAAATGTGATAAACTAACTTTTAATTATTTGCAATCAAACTGCTTCCATTTTATTTACGTGATTTCTCACAGAAGAAGCGAGGATATACATTAAGATGCGGATACTTTAAAAAATGCATACAGTTTAGTCCTGTTAGAAAAACTCCTGTTTCCTTTAATTAAAGGACAGGACTTAAAGGTTCTCCTTTTGAAAGGGTATTATTTTTATGGGAAATTATAACTATTTCATGAAAAAAATCATTTTCTTAATGAATATGTTGTACCAACATTTCGTAACATGAAATAAATTTTGTTATCCTTAAATATTAAATTTCCATTGTTCAAATTTTTTTCGAACGTTTCCGAAGGCACTGCATTTGTTGTAATTTCTATTTAAAATATTACCATGTATTTTTTAAAGTTTCCAGACTAATAATCCATAGTTAACTTATCGTATTTCTTGAAACATGCGATTTTTTCTCGTTTTATCAGTTGCTTCAAAAAGTTGAATCTAAACTGGTATGTAATTATGTCATAAATTTAATTTTTATCTTAAAAGAGTTGTTTTATGTAGCTCTAAAGTTTTTGATTTTTCAATCAAATTAAACCAGTTTGATGTATTTTAATAACATAAATATTTAAATGGTATCATATCAGAATCCTTAAATTTTTAAATGACTTATATTTTCAAACCAGAATTATAGGCAATTAACCAAAATAGCGAGTTTTCCAAATTGCATGCAATTGTAATTATTCTAAACCAACTAACTCTTGCTACGGGTATTCTTAATATAAAATAAATTTTTTTCCTTAAATATTAAAACTGTAGGAAGTACTTGTGCAATAAAGATATCTGGATAACCTGATATGCAGTTTTGTTAGGAGTACAATGAAGCAGTACTCAGTGTGTCTTGAACACGATTTCTACAAACTTATAACTTAACGCAAATTTAACAATTCAACGAGACCGTAAGATAGTTAAAGTTCAGGGTAATATTTTAAGGATTTTCTGTTGTGTGATAATTTTGCAGAAATAGAAAAAATGCGATTCTGCCTATTTTAATCCCATAATTATTGAAAATCCCTGTAGACAGGCTGGAAGGCAAAGGTAGTTTCCTTTTGTACAGATTTTTAAGGTAAAGAAAATTGTGTTGTTGCAAATGTCAGAAAGAACGAATTTCTGAACTGAAAATAATATAGGAATGTAACAAATATAATGGAAGATTTTGATCGACACGATTTGGTGTTTATTTAGTACACTGGTTGACAAATCTGTTGTGAATGCCTATATTTTGGTGAAGATGATTAATCAAAAATTTACAGCAAAAAGCAGATTATCTATAAAAGATTTTCGCTATTTCATACTGAGAAAGGAAGATGTTGGCAACTAAAGAACTGTGTCTCAAAGCTCGAACATATTGTTAAAAGCGTATTGTAACTTTGTTCATCGCCTGTTTTTCCAAATACAACACTAAATTTAACAATTAGATGTATACTATATATATATATAGTATACATCTAGTATACATTATAATATATATATTATAATTTTGTGTATTTAAATGAATTTCATGCATATTATGTATTTTTAAATACGTTATGTATGTATAGTTTATTTGTGGTTGCAGTTCTCTTCTAAATTTTTTTGTTTATTAATCATAATTTTTACCACATTACTAAAATTTACTATAAAAAATACTAACGTTATTCTATATTTTTATTAAATGATAGGAATTAAAATAATTTAAAGCCAATCTTGTCTAATTTTTTTCCAATGAAATATTTCAAATAGAAATTTATTATAGTTTTTATGTTGTTACCAAGTTTAGTGATTTCACTAACAAGATTATTTTTTTCGTCTGAACGCTCAGTGTCCTAAAATGCGGACGGGTTGAAATTTTAAAAATAACAAAAGAGTTGCTTTCTTTTAGTTTCATATTTTTTTCTCTAGGAGTTCATAGTAACTTATATTTGAGGCATTCATCAAATTATAATCAGTAGAATTAATTGCTACATTAATAGATTAAAATTAGATTTTGAAATTATCCCCTAAAAGGAATTATTTTTGGTGCTTCAATAATTTATTTTTGAACTTAAAAAACACTGAAATATGACTATTCTTGGATATCTTATTGAAATACACGTTGACGGGATCTTACTAACATTCTAAAGCTAGATATTTTCATTACTCTTAAAACATCAGAAACTCGGCTTTCATTTAAAGACAATGTATGAAATGTGAACTTATAAATCACTGACGAAGAACTTTTTAAAATATGTTTATTAAAATTTATGCTCCGAGTCCATCTGAACCTCTTACGGGTTTTAGATAATCCTCGAAATAAAAGTCATTCGGTGGTGTAATTTTCATTTTTGATGCATTTTTATAATCTAAAACCTCTTTTCTCCCTTCCCGGTGAAATGATTTTTGTGTATAAAAGAAGTCGTATATTTTTGTCTTGCTTCAGCTTTAACATCACGAGTTACTTTAGCTCCTATAAAAACATGTGCAGCCTTATAAATTTCTCCTGCTTATGTTCTTGGGATATGAATCCCAAAATAATCTTGAGGAAGAATGTGTCTATAAAGATTTTTTTATGAATATAATTTTTTAAAGGAATTTTAACGAGAATCCAAAACTTGATTCTTAATATATAGACTTGTGCTTGTTTTGAAATTCAAAATTGATTCTCTTCAGGTGATTAAAAAGGATTTTATGTTGCAACGAAGGCTTACTTTTCATATTGGCTAATCCATGAAATGTTATTATTTTTACTTTCTGGTATACGAAGTAAAGAAAGAAACAATATTGAAACAATCAGAAAATTCAACATGAAGATTTTGTTGAACATACAAGTTTTAGATATCCTTCAATTCGTAAAAACAATTTTTGACATTATGTCTAGTTGCGTGGTTTTCTGTTATCGAGAAAATGTAAATCAAATAATAGTTTTGAGCTCCAAGAAAAACACACATATAAATTTATTCAGGTAATATTCCATAATTATACCAGTAAAAAAGCATTGTCAAAAAATTATCTAGAAGGTCATTTTTCCTAACATTTTCGACTGTCCTAAAAATAGGATAATGATACTATCGGCTACTACAAATTCCCCATTAGTTAGTAATGGAGATAGTCCTTTCTTTCTCTATTACATTTCAAACATTGCTGCTCTACAACTAATGCAAGGTGTGTGTGTGTGTGTAGGGGGGTGATTATTCTCTAACAAAAGTTCATGATGTCAGTTTATATTTTGAAATTCATCGCAGCAGACCCACTTTCTCTCATTTTCGTATGCTTGAATTTTGTTTTCTGTCGAAAATAATTTTGATTCTAGTATTTCACTTTGCAGAAAACAGGTAAAGGTACCAATGTGGATACATTCTACAATAAACATGAAAACGGAGTC
>BGPR01000100.1:184111-197834 GCA_013235015.1 Araneus ventricosus
CCGATTTCGACAATTTTTGTTCTATGCTAGTAGAGTACCTGGCGTTGCCAGGTATTTTTCAGGTCAAAATCTTTTGTAAGATTGGAAGCTGAATTATTATTTATAAATAACAAAATGTTTATTAATTTTATTTTATTGCGAGAATCATTTTTTTATGAAAAGATCCATAAATCAATAGTACAAAATTCTTTTTAATTTAATCTTATATCATATTAAACAATATTAAATATACTAGCCGCTCTCGCCGCCCTCCGGACGGATTCGCGGCCACCACTCACGTTGCTCAGCACTACCCCTGCAACCTCGCTGCTTCGAGGCTATCAACCACTACTTTTTTCGCTTCAGCATGAAGATCCGTAGAACAGACCATAAAACCATAGCAGATTTCATATTCTTTATAGACAACAGATTCCTTTAAAATTGTAAAATCTTTCAACAAACCTCATCTAGTTGTAAAGTTCTGTCTAAATTTTTCACGAATTTCGGTATAAAAGTCTTCAGATCCATAAATACATAATGAAATCGCCATAACTAAACAGTTTCCATCACCTACAATAGGTATTTTACAATGTTTTTGACACACCATTGTGATGGAACTTTTGGGATGTAATATAGTAAAACCCTCAGACATTCGCCATCCCCATTCACCAGACCGATTTCGACATTTTTTTTTCATTTCAAAGGTTCTTACGTCTAGACATGTCATCAATGTTCGTCTGTCTCCTCCCCCTCCGCCATTTTCGAACGAAATCGAAAAAACACTTTGGCTCTGTTCATTGTTTATGGGTAAACCTTGTAGAAATTCCCCAGCCCCAACCATTTAACCAATTTCGAAAATTTTTATTTTGTATGAAAGCTTATTACTTCTAGATATGACATCAACGGTCGCCTGTCCCCCAGCACCCCCCATTTTGGAACAAATCGAAAAACTATTTCCGACTGTACATTGTATATGGGAAAAAAAACCTTTGTGCAGTTCGCCAGAAACAACCACCCGACGGATTTCGACAATTTTTTATTTCATACGAAAGCTTATGTAGTCTAGATATGTCATAAAAGTTCGTCTACCCCCACCAATCCACATTTTCGAACGAAATCCGAAAACATATAGAGAATGTATGATAAAGAAGTCTTTTCTTCTATTTGGTTCAAAAATGGGGGAGGTGGGGGGGCGACCCATGATGACATATCTAGACGTCAAAACCTTTCAATTAAAAAAATAATTGTCGAAATCCGCCCGGTGGTTGTTGCTGGCGAACTGTCCAAAGGTTTTCCCGCATAGAGAATGTACAGTGGGAAAGAGTTTTTTCGAGATTTCCTTCAAAATTGAGGAGGGGGAGGGCAGGCGACCCTTCATGACATACTAAATGTCATAACCTTTCAAATGGAAAACAAATTGTCAAAATCGGTGGAGTGGTTAGGGCTGGCGGACTCTGTGAAGGGTTTTTTTTATCAAATTATTTTTAAAAAATATATTTCTTGCATTATTAGCCAATTTTGGGGGCATCTTATCATTTTAGGAACCTTGACCTTAAAAATTTCACGCTAATTGGTCCATTTGTTCATTGTATTTCAATGTCTGATCTCCACTAAACTCAGAAGAGTGTGAAATAGAGCCCATTTCTCAATACAGTATTCTTTTTTGTTGTTGTTGAACAATGTTGGAGTCATTTTTAAATAACATTTTAACAATTAACGTGTCAACTAATGAAACATGTTTCTCCAAAATTGCTCCAGCCGTTCTAAATAAAAATTGCTCCATATCTTATCGGTAGTTATCATCCTAAAGAGTTGATTAAAAAAGATTTAACCCCTCTATAATTTTAGTTCGACATGTTGAAGCCTGCGAGTAATGCTTCATTTCGATCAATCCATTTTTTATGTGTATTTAAGAGACATTGCACGAACCTAGCCTGAAGGACTGACTTAGGGCTTATTAATCCCCAATACTGCTTCGTGTCGGTTAAAAAGGAATATGCGTACCAAAGTTTCAAAAAAATCGCTCCAACAGTTTCGAGTTTGTGTCAATCTATCTGTGTTTTTTCTCCACCCTACTTGAGGTATTGAGTATGTATTTGCGCTAAAGTGCTTCTATTTGGCTTGTGAGGAACATATGTATAATGTTTCATCAAATTGCTCAAGCAGTATCATTCATGCGAATCGTCTATTTGCCACATGTATTTAAACGACATTTTCCTACCCTAACCTCATAAATTAGATTAGCATCTATTTAGCTGTTCAGTATTTTTAGTTGGCTAATTAGAAGTATATGTTCCAAAATTCATCAAAATCTCCCTTGCGATATCCAACAGTATGTCAACTGGCCAAAGGGCTTACATGTGTTTTGAGGATTTTTCCCCAGCCTACACTGAGGAACTGCATTCGCGTTTATTTACCCCTACAGTACTTTTAGTTAGCCTGACAGGAACATATGTACCCTGTGTCATGAAAATTTGCCTATCTGTATCAAATTTCATGTCCATCGGCCCTTTTGTTAGTTAAACTACTTAATGCCACCCTACTCTAAAGGAATTGAGTTAGAGTTTATTTACCTATAGAGTATTTTTAATCAGGCTCCGGGAAACATATGTGCAAAATACCGTCAAAATTGCCATAGCCATATCTAACAGCATGTTAATCGGCTCTACTATTTAAGTGTACTTTGACAATTTTGCTCCACCCTTCTCCGAAGAAATATATTATCGTTTATTTACCTAAAAACTACTTTGAGTCAGATTAACAGGATTATATGTACCCACTGCCATCACAGTTGTCCCAGTTATATCAAGTTTCATGTCAATCGACCCATTTAATGAATGTATTAAAAGGACTTTGCCCACACTACCCTGACGGATTGAATTAGCGTTTATTACCCATATAGTACTTTTAGTTGCCTAATTAGAAGTATGTGCACCAAATTTTATAAAAAACGCCCAATTCAATTCCGCATGTCAATCGGCCTATTGTTATATATGTATTTTGGAGACTTTGCTCCTCTACACAAAGGGATTGGGTTAGGGCATATTTACTCCTACAGTAATTAAGTCGGTTAATAAGGAACCTCAAAATCTCGAAGCATGTCAATCTGGCTATTCGTTACATGTGTTTTGGAGACTTTGGCCCACCCTGGTCTAAATGTCTGTGCTAAGGCTTATTTACCGTGCAGTACTTTAAATCGGCTAATGAGGCACCTGTGTACCGAGTTTCATCAAAATCACCAAGTATATCAACCTGTCAATTTGTCACATTTATTTTGGAGACTTTGGCCCACCCTCTCCTGAGAGCCTGGGTTTCCACTTATTTACCCCTACAGTACTTCAAGTCCGTTAATGAGGAGCCTGCGTACCAAGTTTCATCAAAATTAGTGCAGTCATTCGGAAGTGATGCTGGTTTAGTTTAGTTATATTAACGTCCCGTTTTGAGCAACACGAGGGCTATTTTGAGACGGACCTCGTAGTTTTGAACCTCGATCAGATGACGAGGACGACACCTGAGCTGGCACCCCCTCTCCAAACTTCCACGCCACACCAACGGGAGGACGTTTGACCACTACGTATGATTTAACGTGCAACAGGCCCCATACACGGTGGATCTTCAGTGGAATCGGGTTTCGAACCTGGAACCCTCCGGCCCCAAAGCCGAGACCTTACCACTAGGCCACCGCGGCCGGAAGTGATGCTGGAACAAACATTTATACATACATACTTTGAGTTTTATATATATAGATGAAAGCTTATGACGTCTAGATTTGCAATGAAGTGTCCCCACACCACCCTCCATTTTCTAACAAAATCGAAAAAACACTTCTCTTCTGTGCATTGTCTATGGGTAAACCTTGTAGAAATCCCCCAGCCCCAACCGCCAGACCGATTTTGACAATTCTTATTTTATATGAAAGTTTTTGACGTCTAGATATGTCATCAAGGGTCGCCTACCCCCACCATCCCCCATTTTCGAACGAAATCTAAAAAATATACAGAGAATGTATGATGGAGAAATGTTTTTTCGATTTCGTTCGAAAATGGGGGTGGATGGCAGGCGACCCTTCATTGCAAATCTGGACGTCATAAGCTTTCATATAAAATAAAAATTGTCGAAATCAGTCGAGGGGTTGAGGCTGGCGGACTCGGTGAAGGTTTTTCGACCTTATTATGTTAAATATATAGATAAGCTATTCTGGCGTTCTTCCTCAGAGATAGCCTTCGTCTTACGTTCACAGTTCAGAAACATAAGTTGCGTCTACAAATTTTTTCATCGCGAATCTCCAGGATCAGATTATGTAATAAAAGATAGTTTTGTTGTAAACAAAACGTTTTATGTATCAAAATTTGTGTCGAATATTGAAAGTCCTTTCTCATACACAGTTATTTGTACTATTTTGCCTAACATTCTCAGTAAACACACTTTGCCTCGGTGTGCTAAATCGAATTTTGCTCTGTCGACTAGAGCGGATGGCTCTTTATCGCCTGAAGGTCACGGGTTGAATACTTGATTTCGAAATGATAAAATGTTACTATTTGCTCATCTACATCATTGTTGTCATATATCATTTGAGTCCAAATCACAAATCTTATTAGGAATTATAGAGAAGGCAACATTTGAACCTAATGAAGCATACAAAAGCGATGAATTGTGAAGAAGTTATTCAAAGTATGAGAGCGAGTCATTGATGATTTTTGTTGCTAATAGTTTCACAGATACATGTACTCCAAATTCTAATTTCTGAGGGTTTGAATCATTGTGACTCAACTTGGATTTGACGGTCCTTGAGAAAAATAGTTTCATTTTGCATTGAAAACAAATTTTGCTATTATTTTTATTAAAAACCGATACCGGCAAATTTCATTTGATGTTTCCAAATTTAAGGCTACACAGTACCTTTTTTCAAAACTTTTTTTGGAGGCAGTAGTAATAAAATAAATAATTGACTTAATTTTTAGATTATATTAATAGATAGATCCCGATTTAAAAACGCATTTTAGCAAGAGCTAGTATTTGAAAATTTAAATTAATTAATTTTTATTTTTTAGTTATGTCAAGTGAACAGAAGTTAGCATGAGATTGATGATCTGAATCTTTTTTTAAGTTTTGATAGTTATTTTTTGTGAAAAAACCTGAAAAAAAACCTGAAAATTCTAAAAATATCAACTTTGACCTTTTTTTAAAAAAATATCTAGGACTCTCAGGCCTAAATTCATGCTAATTCTTATAGAACGTATATATGAAAGTATCCGCAAAAAATTTCAAGACTCTATCTTGAACAGGAAAAAAGCCTTAGGGAATAGAAAACACTTGCATCGCCAAAAATAAAATTCTGAGAAAAATGCATTTAAAGTTTGTAAATGCATGAAACAAAAATTAATAATGCCTGTAGAGCTCTAATTTTTTATTATGTTATTTCCCAACTTATAAAATGGACTAAAACACAATTTTAACTCAATATGATTGAATATATTTTTTCTTGCCTGAAATATTATGTAATTAGTCTGCCAGCTCTTCAAAACATTTTTTCTCTTAACAAGTCGATAACTTTTCGGTCGTAGCATCTTCTCAACAGAAAAATATATAAAAAACAATAATATTGTACTGCAAAGTTTCTAGATAAAATAAACTTTGTGTAAAAATTAATATTGGTCTTGGAAAAAGTCGTTTCTATGAATATCAGTTAGGTAGTAATGTGAACTCAATAAGAACGCAGAATATAAACAAACCGAAAAAATTTGGGTAGAGAACAATGAAGTTATGATAACCATTTCACTCAAGGAATTGATTTATTCACAAAATAATTTTAATTAATTTATTTTAAGTAATTATTAAAATGCTTCAAAATGAAACGGAAACTAACCACTCTCAAATTTTGAGACTGACAACACTCAGAAAACTTCAAAATTTTTAAAACTATTTGGATATCAGATCTAAAGTTTGGAGTCAAGTTTCCCAATCGTATCGGCCATCGAAAAATGCAAAAAAAATTTCCATATTTTGTCATTTTTAGAGTACTGTGTAGCCTTAAGGTATGCGACTGTTTTAAAATCGTCGTTTTTGATGAAATTATCAAAACAAATTTTATGACTTAATTTTGTAACTTGTTTAATCAGTTTTCTAAAACTGTCTCACTTTTTATTCTACGTGAATTATAAATGGAGTTACAGCTGTTATATTACCGAACTGTAAGCATTATTTTATATTGCGTGAAAACTTTAAATGCGTTTTCTGAGAAATGATATTTTTGTGAGGAAAACTGTCGACCGTAACAATGATTTCTCAAAACACTATTCAAGTATCGATATGAAATTTTCTGAGACTGTTTTCTGTAATATGCTTGATGTTTTCCTCTAAAAACTAAGGTGAATTTTAAAATCAAGTATTATTTTTAAGTGCTTAAATATAAACGAAAAGCATTTTTTATGAAAAATTACCAGTTTAGTAACTATGTTCAGCTATATCTCAATACTATTTTGAAGTCCAAGAAATATCTTAGAGTATAACTCAGATAACTGTCATAAAAATGTAGTCCTAAAAGGATTTATGTATAATTAGAATATGATTTTGTCTATGGCTGTTAGCGTAAGGCAAATATTTTAGTCATTTTTCCTCAAATTTCTCCGTTTTTTAAAACAATTATTATTTTGAAAGCCTAATTTTACAATATTTTCATAGTTTTAAAACATATGCAATTGAAAAATAACATTAAAAAATATATATAAGTTATTTTTCAAAAAAAATGTCTCCGAACACAATCGGATACCTTAATTAACAAAATCTCTGCAGCAGAGTGTCAATTATCAGGCTTTGATTACTGATACTCTTCTTCAGTATGGAGACTCTCAACCTCAAAACATATTTGTATCAAAGATACTCCATAAGTAATCTGTCAAATAAATGAACGAACTAAGCATCGAGGGGAACTCGAGACTATGTTTGCTCATATGCATTGTCTACTTTGTTGGTGGTGGATCCACCGGAGTGTCGGTAAGCGTCAGACCGTCGAAGAAAGCGTACAGTTCATCAAATTTTTGATGAAACTTGGGAAAACTGTCGAGAAATTTATAAAATGTTGAGGGTTGATTTGAGGAATAACACAATGAAGAAAAACAGCTCTATTCTAGTGTATCTAGCCTTTCGGAGACTGCAGTGAAGATTACAAGGATGATGCAAGGTCAGGGCGAAAATCAAATATTTCAGAGCGACCACCGACCTCATATGTAATGTGAGTATCATCGAATGTACTTTCCGATCGACCGACTAAGTGTGTGGATATTTGCTTATGAACTGAATTTTGGAAAATCATCTGTGCATACGAATCTGACGAATCATTCAGGGATAAAAAAAATTGTCCCAAAGCCCTGCCCATTCAACAGTGATTATTCCAGTCGTAATTGGAGCACTGCAATAGATCAATCTACACTCACCAGGCTTAGCCCCTTGTGATATCTTTTTGTGTTTGAAATGCCTGCTGATCTTGCAAGGGCGACACTAGGGCGATGTGGAGATCATAAAACGTAAAACGACGAGGCCGTTGCGAAGCTTGACTTCTAAGAGACTTCAGAGAGTTGAAAGAACAACCCTGAAGTCCTCAGAAATCAGCATCCCTTGAGCATCAGAGAAGGAAATGTTCTTTTTTAAAGGGGAAAATATTAATATACCCTAAATTCATGAAATAAAGTTTCTATAACCTCATTCCACGTATTTCTTAGACAGACTGCGTGTGTATAAGCTTATCCTTAAGTTTAACATGAGCTCACTCATATTGGTTTGATATGAAAGTGTGCTGCCAGATAAGCTGTCTTGTCCGTCATCTAACCATGGTTTCAGCCAGTGTCTTCTTTGTAAATTTTCAAGTTCAATTTGTTCAAAAGGCATAAGCATATTTATTCCGCAGTGAATGTTTTTTGTNNNTTCAAAAGGCATAAGCATATTTATTCCGCAGTGAATGTTTTTTGTGGAAATTTGACATTCATACAAAAGAGCTGATAAATATTGCTGAGGACATCAAAACATAAAACGAAAAAATCTGTCCTTCATATATTCCGAAAGTTTAGATTAAAAGCTCTAAGTCAAAACAACAACTTTTGTTTAAGGTATCGCGTGTCATCAAACTGTTGTAATCATTAATAGCAGAAGTAAAAATATCTGTATTTTTGTCATGCGACGAAAATTGTAAGCACTTCAACTTCAGCAGACAGAGCAAGAAAATTGAAAAATATGTATAACATTTTTTTAAGAAAAATCATAACTTACTTCCTTAAAACTGATTCCAATAAAAGGTTTCTTTTATTTTGCACGGAATTCAAATGTTATTAATGAAATTACTCCGTGAAACATCCGTCGCATGTTTTTAAATTCAGGCCTGATTTATTTGCAAACAAGCTAACATTCTTGAATTTTTTAAAATAGAATTTCACTCATTTCAAATCTAGACAAATTAAACAAAATAAAGAGTTTCAACACATCTCAGAATGAAAAGGAAAATAATATTCAATTCTATGCACCTGAATTTTTTTTAATGTCATTAATTTTTTTCTAATTGAAATGCGCAATAAAAACACTGCATTTTGAACTAATGAAAAATATTACTGGTAAACCGTTTTGGAAATCCTCTCAAAATGAAATCAAAATACAAAAAACAATGACTTTCTTTTTTGTCAATTCAATGAATCCTAAATTATAGAAAGCACTTCAAATAAAAAAAGTTAGTGTTGCTCAAAATAAATGTCTGAATTTTTAGTTATCAACTCAAAGATTATTTTTTTGGATTATTCCTTACTTTTATTTTATACATTATGCACATTTTTTCACTAGAATATTTTTTTCTGTCAATTACAATTATTCCATCACTGTATTTGCGTGAATTTCTTGACAAATTTTTTAAATCCATTAATGGTTGATATGTTTTATTATTAATGAATACAAATTTTAATACTTACAATTGACAATGGTGTGATTCATTTAATGAGCAAATTAGGTGGGAGTAAAAGTAATAATGAAGCTAATTTTTTTCCTTTACATTTTTTTCCATTCATCCATTGAGATTAATATCCGTAACACAATGAATGTATTCAAAATTTTAAACAATTGTTTCTTCTATTCTGGTAAAAAGCTGTGTAGGAAACATGGTTAAAGTACATGCATGATAAAGTTACTGGCAGTCGCATGCGAAATTCGGATGTCAAATAAGGTTTTAATGTTGTTGACTTTCCGCTGAATTTTCAGTATTGAAGATTCCACGATTTTATTGTTAATACAATACGTAACTTGTTATTTAATGCAGCACAATTAAACGGGAGATTTAAATGTCTGAAAACTACAAGCAATTTTGGTTATTCTGCAGAAATTCTTAGATGAAAGGAATGATAAATCTATCTGACATTTTTTAAACATTATCTAGCTATCATGAATTAGAAAACTTCTGCTGGATCATTGAACAGATAAGTGAATTTCATATTAAAAATATCTTATAAATTTCTATAATCACTAAGAATATTCAGAAAATATATTTAATATATACATGCACATAAAAAACACATATTACGAGGTATTTCTTAATAACCCTCATGTGTCTTCAAACAGACTGAAAACCAATGGTTTAATCCATTTTGACTTTTTTCGGAATTTTGAAGTAATGAATTACAAATATATCATGAGAACAACAGGATTCAAAATTGGAGGATTTTGCCTTGGAGACCTGATTGAATTGAAGATCCGTCGTATATATGGAATTTACGCACGTTTAATCTCCCATGAAGGCCTAATCCTCGTTATCTGACCACAGTTCCAAACTGTGAGGTCAGTCCCAAAATAGCTTACGTGCAGCTTTAAAAGAGGACGTTAATTTGTGCAAACTTAACTAAACTAGCTTAACATCATGAAAACATAAGAAACAATCGTGGAAGGCATGAAGAATAGTCATACCCTTATGGAAAAGTTGTGGCTTCGGGATTGGTAAATCGCGAGTTCAAGATACCATTTCACCAATGAGGTCCCATGTATGTGGGCCTGGTGCACGTTAAATCGATCAGGACCAAACGTCTATCCACCTGTGAAGTGTGAAAATTAGGAGTGGAAGGGATGCCCTCTTCATCTGACCATGGCTTAACCTTCTGACTACTAAAAGTTCTCAAAATCTGAGTACAGTTGTATACGGAGGTTTGCTTACTAATTGATCTGTGTAATGGATTAGGTCGCCCCGTTCCCCCTTTTCTCCTCACTACGGGTGGTGGGAGATATGAATGGCAGGCCTTTCATCTCTGATCTCTCCCTTAAGGTTCCCATTAATGACCACTCGCCCAACTGCCTTCTCCCCCCCCTTTCCGAACAGCAACCGGCCGAAATCCGCAGCAATAGTATAGAAGTTGCATGGCCGGTTATGGCCGGCTTAGAAGTCAGAGTGTTAATTGCGAGATCCATCCCGAAATAGCCTACGTAGCTTCAAGAAGGGACGTTAATAAAATCAAAATTTATTCTCAAAATAATAAACCTCTTCAGCCAAAAATCTTTCTTTAAGAAACTTTTTAAAGGTGAGAAATCAACCGTATAACAACTGGTTAACTTGGTATAATTACATTAAACCATAAGAAAATGCGACGAAAAAGCTTACATATGGTTTTAAATACTTTTAAAAATGAATAATGAAAGTGCATTTGATGTTTATTTTTTCCTCATGTTTGTATAGATTTCTTCTCAAAAGTCGAAAAGGTGTCAGAATGTTATTGTGAAGGTTTTTGCATAAATAATAAGGCGTTAACAGAATTCGAAAAGACAAGACACAAATGAATAAACGTGAAATTTCTTTATTCTTTCAAATATATTCTAATTAACTTCGAAATGTATTTATATATTTCACTAGATATCAGTCACATTTATTAGCCTTTTTATTTTGAAATGCTATTTGATTGTAATATTGAATGGGAGGGAAAATGCTGCAATGAAATGACAGATTTTTGGAACTACTGCTCGAACAGCAGTAACCTTAATTCAATTCTAGAAATATCGAGAAAAAAATCACTCCTTCAAATCCCTAGGCTCGAAGAAAGAAATCTGATGTCAGTTCAAATCACAAGCTCATTCAACAACCCAATTCGATTTTCAAAGGCGTTCAGTGACTTTGCCTTGCACTTTAAAAAGAAACAAATTCTGTAAAACAACACAGTATTTTTTCTGAAGCAGAAACCGCTATTTCCCATCTTTTATGACAACAGCATAGTAGCTGAAAATTTTTAAAACTTTCTTTGCTTTCTTCTTTCTGAAAAGTAACTTTTCGTCCCGTTTTTTCCTTCCAACAAGAATACGCTACGTTTCTCTTTTCCTATTAAAGGTTAACATCTGTTTTGGGAGAGTTACCCGTTTTCATTAACAGTTATTCCTAATCCATCCTTGAAAAAATAGTTTCAGTAGACGAGTTTTTTCATAGAAGAAATAGGGATAAGAGACTTTGAAAAGGAAGGATAAGTGTTACCATTTCTTGTTAAAACCTGAGCCCTTGAATAGAATCTTCATAATTCAAATATAATTACTGAATTAAGGTTGTTCTAAATAGGAATTTCAATATATTCATTTTAACAAATCAAGGATAATCCGAAGAACATAAGCTTTCTACTCCTCTTAGTAACTGGTTATATGTACTTGAATTTATATGTACCGGAAAACAAATAATCTCTGGTTTAGTTTAGTTATATTGACGTCCCGGTTTGAAAACAATTCGAGGGCTATTTTAGGACGAGGCCGACACCTGAGCTGGAACCTCCTCTCAAACTTCCACACCATGCCAGGGAAGGACGTTTGACTACGTCAGATATGATGAGCACCAGGCCCACAAACGTAGCATTTCTTTAATGGAAACAGGTTTGAATCTGGAGCCCTCTGCTCGAGGCCGAGACCTTACCACTAGACCACTGAGACTCTCATTTAAGTCTAGACATATTTAGAGTGATTTAAAAATGGATCAAACGTAAGGAGGTGGTAGTACAAATAAAACCAAGCAAGTTTGTAATTGTTTGCCGGTTCGGATATCAGAACTACAGTAGGTAGAGGCAGTGGATTAATTCTAAGTCTTATTTTGAAACTTACGGAATTTGCTGAGGACTTCTTTCCCAAAATGTTGCCGCCATGCGCAGAAGCCGTGTGTTTGCGGAGTTCACTACTTCCCCACAGCCACTAGGAGGCATTTCGGTTCGTGGTCGTGCAATTGAGCAATTCTTATTGTTAATAGCCTAATAAATGGGAATTATACTTTTGTTTATATTTGTGTTTTGTCTCGCCCGTCATGTTCAACATCAACCTCTACCGCTCATAGTTTATGTCTCTGAATCGGTAAACCACTACGAAACTTTCTTTGATATACCTTCGATGAGTTCTACCTCCTATCTGTCTAATCATTTTAATCACCCGTATGAAAAATTAGACAGTTGCATTAAAAAATTAGGCTGAGTTTAATGAAATCGACGAAAATTACAGACGCTTACATTTTTTCGGAAATGCAACATTTAATTTATACTGGCGCCCATACACAAAACTTCTATTAAATAAGATCTTCATACACTAATAAAAATGTGAGCAAAATTTCAGCGATGTGCAAAATGGCTGTAAACTAAGGTGCTGGGAGACGAATCTCAATTAAATTTAAAATTTTGATCATGTACCTTCCTATGAGAGTTCTAACTTAGCGTGGTTCAATAGTTAATTTCTAAACCGTTAGATATGGGATATAGTCAAATTGAAAAATGTTTTATGAAGGAAGAATTATAAAATGTTTTTTGAGTGAATAAATATATTCATAGAAAAGTTACGAAATCTAACTTCTATACATCCCGTCCCATCAATCATATTTAGTAAAATATTTTTTAACACTTTCATTTTAAACAAAAAAATGCATCTTCTGTGACTAAAACTAACTTAGTTATGGAGCTTGATATCGACTTAGGTCACTTTACCATTTCAATGTCGTCTTGAAGTCCACCAATCAATGCACAGCTTCTTGCTCAGAGACCTGATTGGTTAAAAATCATGAAATTCAAAGCCCCATAACCTCGGTTTTGTCGCAGAAGAGTGAACTTTGGTAAAATGAACTGATGGACGGGGAACTGTATAAAAAATAAATTGGAATATTTTTCGAAATATATTTAGTGATTCGAAAACATACGATATTAATTCTTCCTTTATTTAAAAGTTTTTCCAATTGGAAGCTCGTATCTCTAGAGGTTTATAAATTAGCTATTGACCACGATAAGTGCGGTAACCCTGTATATGTCGATAATATATGCCTCTGATCTACAATTTTATTTACAAATTTCACAGAAATATGCTTCTGATTTGAACAAGAGCATAAATTCTTGATAAGCAAATAATATTTGCTTCTGAATTGGAGTCCACACATCTATTGATAAATATTTAATGATTAACAAACATTATTATGATCTGTAAAGAAATGTTGGAAACGAAGTCTTTTCTGCACTGCCATGAAGCATCCATTTTAACAAGCATCGTAACTCTGTATAACGGTATTACTTTTACAACATTTATGATAGGAAGGCTAAAGTTTTAATGGAAACTAGGCAGAAATTTATCATGTAAAACAATATTTTTTCAACTGTATAAAACAGTTATTTTAAATATGGTGACTATGGAAGAGAAATAATAGCCTGAAAACAATTTTGAAATTAAAATAATAACTAAAAAAAATACTTTTATGAAGAAAATTAATTAAGTTTTACTACGGCATAAAATG